>JACRUU010000028.1:872654-927654 GCA_030449085.1 Kryptopterus vitreolus | reverse complement strand
TATGACATTACGCACTGATTTGCAGAAAGGCGTTTGGATAATCAGTGCTGCAAGAAATGCGTACAGCTCTGTTTGTGATTCCTTATCGCTATAGTAACAGCTTGGCCGGGTGAATTAACCAGTGTATATTATACTTCAAACAATTTCAGTATGAAGTCAAGCTTTGCTGTCACATGCACAGAATACAAATGAAGAAAATGCTGTTACTGACAAACCCAGTGTGTAAGGTGTGATTAATATTAATATATGAGTAGATGTGATAAATATGAGGGTTAAAAGTAAGTAGTATGTATGAGATGTTGTTTCTTTATAGCAGGGATCACCAACCTTTTTGTAACTGAGAGCTACTACATGGACACCGAGTCATATAAAGGGCTACCAGTTTGAAATACTCCTCTGAAATAACAAATTTACCTTTAGTTATTATTATTATTATTATTATTATTAATGATACTCATTTATCTATGTGAATACACTTGTGATTTTTGACAGTGACTATCAACAACGAATTAACTACATTTTACATTATAGACGCATCTCACTGATGAGTTGTGCACTTTTTATAGCAAGCCTGAGAGCTACTCATGTGCTCCTTGGGGGCTACCTGGTGCCCACGGGCACCACGTTGGTGACCCCTGCTTTATAGTCTTTATCTCTCGCACAACAGATGGTTTTTTTTTTGTTTTTGTGATCTGCATATTTGGTTGCCCCTCCCCCCCCATTTATTTATTTATTTAGTTATTTATTTTTTAGAGTATTTATTTATTTATTTTTAGATAGATAACTAGACAGGGCTAGGAATGCACTGGTCTACAAACACATAAAAAAATGTGCCATTTAAAGGTTTGTTTATTTCTGCAGATTATAACAGTTATGGACAGGCTGGAGGCCAGCAAGGGTAAGAGAATGCATTATTTTTATTTTTTCCCCCATTTTATATATATTTAAAGATCAGTTTTCTGCTGGTTTATATTCTGCATGCTGTACAATGTGCATGATTTCTCTGTAGCAATAAGACGCTGATCAATTTGTTTTCTTCTGTAATATTTCTTTGCTCTCGCAGGTATAGTTCCTACACGGCCCAGCCTGCTCAGGCCTATCAGCAAGGTACCCAGGTAAATTAATCATCACACTGCGCTGTAGATCAAGTGGTGTTCAAACCATACGACTACAGGATGGCAAAATGTGTTGCTCATAAGTTTAAAAAGTCTTGCATCTTACAAATCTACATCTACAGAAATGCTTTTACTTTTTAATGTATGGCGATTGTTTATTATTTGTTTATTTTGTTTTATTTTAGCAGTCCTATGGTCAGCAACAGGGTTACGGCTCCTACACCCAGCCTGCTGATTCGGCTTACTCCCAGAGCAGCAGCTCCTCGGGCGGGTACAGCCAACAGGCGTATGGGTCTTCATACGGGCAACAACCGCCAGCCAGCGGTGAGGGATTTGATCATTCTCGTTATATTTACTAAACGTATTATTTATTCTACTGTCCTGTTCCCGTGAAATAAATGTACAATTTAAATGATTTTACTATTTTAACTCCATGCCGTCCTCTGGTTTATAGGTGGCTATAACGCTACCCCCGCCGCCCCTCAGGGGTACTCGCAGCCTGTCCAGGGTTACGGTGGCAGCAGTTACGACGCGTCCTCTGCCTCGTCCAGCACTAGTCAGGCCTCGTATGGTGGCCAGGCTGCGTACGGATCCCAGCCCGCTTACACCGGGTACGGGCAGCAGGCCACGGCTTCTTCAGCTCCTCCCAGGTACCGCGAATATTCATCACTCTCCGTACAGAACTTGTTTTTTTTGTTGCTGTTGTTGTTTTGCGCTACATCTCTTTATTCTCGGTCAGTTACAGCTCCGGTGGTCAGCAGACTCCGGGATACGAACAGAGCTCGTATTCCCAGCAACAGCAGAGCAGCTATCCGAGCCAGCAGAGCGGCTACGGGCAGCAGAGCTCCTATAGCCAGCAGGGCGGATACCAGCAGCAGGCTCCGCCCCCGCAGCAACCGCCGCCGTCCAGCTACCCGCCGCCCTCGGGGTCGTACGGCCAGCCACCTGCCAGTCAATACGGGCAGCAAGGCAGCAGTGGAGGTGCTTATGGACAAAACGACTACAAACCACCCAGTCAGTATGGTAGGGGTGGGACCCGCACGGAGGTTCGATCAGCCGCGGCCGCGGAGCCTCGGGGGCGCGTCGTGACATGTCTTTCTTTTCTTTCTGTCCAGGTAATTACAGGCCGGACCACCAGAACGGCAGTTACCCCGAATCCGGTGGCTACGGCGGTGGAATGGGAGGGGGGGAGAACCGCGGGCGCGGCAGAGGGGGGGCGGGGGTGAGAGGAGGAATGCGTGGGGGAGACCGGGGCATGGGGAGTGGGGGCGCGTCACAATCACTTTCATTCTCTTTATACAGAGTGCGGAGGAGGGGCAGGGCTGCGTGGTTATAATTCGGGAGGTATTCAGAGCGAATTGCCATAATTAGGTCAAAGCGAAGGTTATCCGTGTTATATAAAGGTGGAGGCAATTACTGTGATATAAAGTTGGGTATGGAAAAGGGGGTAACCACCAGAACGGCAGTGTGTACCCGCGCGTGCGAGTCACGGCTCCAACGGCGGTGGAATGGGAGGGGGGGAGAACCGCTTTATGGGCGCGGCAGGAGCTGCGGACGTCTTTCTTTTCTCTGCCATAAAGACCGGGCTGAGGGCGGTGAGAGGACGCCGAAGGGGGGTTCACGGGGCATGATGGGGGAATGCGTGGGGGCTGAACCGTGGCGGCATGGGGTAAGTGTGTGTGCGCGTGCGAGTCACAATCACTTTCATTCTCTTTATACAGGAGCTGCGGACGGCCATAAAGGGGCTGAGGGCTACGCCGAACACAACCCCCCCGACGCGTTATAATTCAAATAAGCCGAGGTATTCAGAGCGAGGCATTGCCATAATGTAGGTCAAAGCGAAGTGTTATAACAGCGTGTTATATAAATGGTGGAGCAGCAATTTATAACTGTGAAATAAAGTTGGGTATGGAAAAGTAGATTGGAATAGCTCTCAGCCCTTAGCTACATGGCCGAAGGTAAGAGGTTAAAGTGTTATTTTGGGGTGGAAAAATCCTTTCCACATAAGCAGTTCCTTTTTTAATAAAAAGTGTATGATGAAACCCGGATAGATTTGGCTTTGGTATGCCACAATATGCGTTAATGATAACGAGTTGAAAGCTCAATACTCTCCATTTATTACCAGGGTGTCGTGGTTATAACCTTCAGGCACTTTATCAACATATTTAGGGGTTCAAGCACGTAGTGCTGAAACCCTATTGTAATTGGTGTGGTTATTATTATTATTATTATTATTATTATTATTATTATTCTCCCTTAAATGTTATCATGCAGACCAAACTGTAAGTCCTAGAGACTTGAAATTTGACAGATGTAGAGCTCAATTTTGGGCAGAGGCTGACCGTCTCAAGCCATTTGGACACAGGGGGCGCTATAATCCCAAAAAATTAATTTCTCACATTTTTGGTTATAGCTCGTGGAAAATTTATCGTACACTCACTCACTCATTTCTGGAATCGTTGGGTCAAAGCAAGGGCATGCCTCATTGGAGGTTTTAAAAAAAATTGTTCATGTTAAAAACCTACTTGTACACACAAGTAAAACAAGTCCTAGTTTTTTGCAGCATCAGAACAAAACCAGTGTACAAATGTTCAGTAGACACGGTTTATCATTGAACTTGCACTCGCCGTTGCAACGGCTCACCTAAAAGTTCAAAGTAGGCGGGGCCACATTGATACACATGGCTATAACTCCTGAACACAATGAGATATCTTCATGAAACTTGATGGCACATCTCTGTATGTCCTGAATCCTGGGTCAAATCCAAAAATTGCGTAGCTTTCGCCAATCAACGGCTCAAAACAAAGGAGAAAAACATAATTTTTCTTTGTATCGTGCCACCTAGTGGCAAAGCAGTAGCAACGCACCCGCCACTGGGGCGGGCGAAATCAAGCCCATCAACTCGGATGCTTCAGATGCTTGAACCCCGCAGATCTCCGCTTGCATCTTTATTTAATCTAATTATTACTGTTTTTTTTTTTTTTTTTTTTTAGCATTATTCAATCGGCTACAGAATTACACAATAATCTTCAGAATTGCAACTCCAAATTGACAGGGTTTTCAAAATGTCTCCTGTTTTTCGCATGTCTCAAAATATTTTGAAAATATCTGATAAAACTAATGTTTTTTTCTATTCAGTGTTTTCTTTTTGTTTGTTTTTTTTTTTTTTTTTAACCATAAAGAATTTACACTTTTTTTTTATTCCCCTCCAGATTAAGGGTGTATAATGGTCTTGGTGGAAAAATCTGAAAGAAAAGTTTCCAAAGGGTTTTTCTTTTTTTCTGTGATTATTTATTTATTTTCCCCCCTCAAAGGTTTTGCTGATAATCCAATGATGAAACAGGTGGTATTTGAACTTTTGAAAGTGAATGCAGTGTTTTTAAATCCTGGTTACCTGGACGCTAACTTTATAGCATTGTTTCTAATTTCGCTTTGGAATAATGTAATCTGTCAGGTCTGTATTAAAGAATGTTTATAATTACATGAGGGTTATACACTGAAATATTTGCCTCAAGTAGCATTTTTTTGTAAAAATAAATAAAGGGTTTTATACTTAAAAGGGTTAAAAAAAAAGCAGCTGCATTAATAACACTGGAATTGCACAAATTTGTTGCCGGTTAAAAAATAGAAAAGCATAAAAAAAAAACCCCGCTTGCTCTTGTGTAGGAGCTTCTCCTGCTTTCTTTAAGGTGGTGTTTGTTTTTTGCAATTTGCCCAAATACACTGCATCCATTTTCCTTTTCCTCCTCTTAATGAATTCTGGGGGAAATATTTCTGGAATACTTACTTATTTATTTTTTTATTGCATTTGTCTCTTCTTGAATGAAATATGAGCAATTCTGCTTTAACATGCTTTGTCACGTTTATACGCTGCAGGTAACAAAGTGAGAGCCATGTAAACACAGCAATACATTTACAGTACCGCTACTCAGTTCAGTGTGGCCCGGCAGCCTTTTCAAACGGGGACATAAGAGTTGGTGGCGTCATTTTAAAGCCGGAGAGATTCAAGTGTGCTTTTTTTTTTTTTTTAACCCTCAAGGGGGGGGGTTTCAAAGAAACTTGTATTTTTAGAACCCCCCAAAAATATCTGTAATGCTCTAGAATGTTTGATAGCATTTTTTTTTTTTTTTACTTTGTATAATTGATTTCTTAAAAGTATGTGTACCATAACAGAATGGTGTATATTGTAGTTTAAATGCTTTTATTTGATTGACTGGAAGTGCATGTACCAGCTTTGTGTAAGCAGATTGTTTCAGATGCAGTCAGAATGAGTTCTTTGTGTAGTACAGGTGGATGATATGACACAACTTATAACCAGCTTCATAAGAAGGTATAGATCGTGCAGCCTTCTTTTTTTTTCCTGTGGGAAAGGGTTCATACCATGTAATGGGTACACTCCTTTTTCAAGACCTCAGGTCATGTCCACATTAATGCCATGCCATAGAAAAAAAAAACATGCCTTTTTTGAGTTTCGGCCGTCAATGAAAATGTAATAACTTGTATACAGAGCGGGTAAAATTTTGAAGACGCAGATGTTTCAAAGAGCTGGAAGACCAGCAGGTTGAAGTGTGTTCACGTGATTCAGGGACGTAAGCGTCTTTCACATGATTTAGTGTAGACGAACTTTTGGAACGTGTGGATGTGGATTAGCGTAGCCCGAGTCGACGTCCACTTGGATCCTAAAAACTCGTGCAGGTTCACCAACAAGGACGTCGTATCCATCTTTTGCATGGTGTTTATTTCATTTTTCTTTAATGCAATCAACAAACAAATAATTGAATCTGTACATTTTCCTCCATGCAATAACTGCTGGGCTGCGTCTGAAACAATCCATTCATTTTATACTGTGTTGTGTGTTTATATATAAAAAAAAAACTATATATATATTCATATCCACATCTGTAGCTGTGTATTTGACCATTCTTACAGTTGTTCAGCCACAACCATGTAAAGTACTATACGCCCTTCTGAACACCCCCCCCCCCCCCCTGTTCCAAACCAAAGTGTTAAGTAAAAGTGTTGTAAATAGTCAGGGGGGTGATAAGAGCATGATATTTGGGGGGTTGTGTAGAGCCAGACGTTGTCCACTTGTCCCCCCCTCCCCCCCCCCCCCCTCACCCATAACCCCCCCCCCCTCCCCATTTTGTGGTACTGAAGTGGCTGTTTAAAGGGAAAATCGCCTTCATATCTCCGCTTATTCCCCCAGCATCACTGGAGACAGAGGTGGCTTCATTAAGCCTGGTGGTAAGTTTGAATGAGAATTACCAGAGCATACACAAACTTTGCATTTCTTCCAACATTTTTCATGGATATTTTTGACATTACAGAGGGGAAATATCAATACTTTTTTTTTTTTTTTTTTTTTTCCTTTTGTTTTTTGCCCTGCAAATACAAAGACACAAGTCTGCCGGCTAGAGTTTTAAGGGTTTCTTTTTTTATGAACAACTATGTATTGTTTTTGACAACGGGGTTGGTTCAGTTTAATAACAGCAATATGGGTTTAAAAAAAAAAACGGACTCCTTCAAAGAGTTTTTCACATTTTAAGGTTTAATGGTAAATGACCATAGGTCCGACACAATGTCCGGCTTTACAGCAATTTCCTCTGAAATTAAGGTACGGAGTCCAGTTTGGGGTTTGTGTTTCGGCACATTGTTTATTTATTTATTTATTTTGCTATTCACGATGGCACACTTGCAGTTAGATTCGTGGGTTAATTTGAAATAGAATTGAAATCATATCCCAAAAATATCGAAGCACAAAGGTATCTTGCTTCTCCTTTTTATTTCTGAACGCTCGGAAGAGCAAGTGTGCCTGGGAAAAATCTTTTACCTGGACTTGGTCATGTCACTGCGCAGAGAATAACGAATGTAGACTAACTTTTTGCTCTTTCTTTTTTATTTTTTATTATTTCTTCCTCCCCTCTGTCACCATCTTTAATATCAGGACCAGACGCAGACATGGGTAAGTTAGATTTGTTTATTTTAATGTTTATGTGTACACACATTCATAAAAATTCAGTGGATGCAATACGAGGCCTTTTGTTGTGGATTTTAAAGCGTGTGTGTGTGTGTGTGTGTGTGTGTGTGTGTGTGTGTGTGTGTGTGTGTGTGTGTTAGGCCGCCCTGAGGAGCAGGACGACTCTGAGAACAGCACCATTTACATCACAGGCCTAACCGAAAACGCAACAATGGATGAAGTGGCCGAGTTCTTTAAGCAGAGCGGCATCATCAGGGTGAGGAAATGGGAATTGGTGTATAAAGACCAACAGTTATGCTAGTGCTCTGATAGATTTTGGCTGATTTGTTTAATGCTCTTCATTGACCCAAATCCCATTCCCACACCAATCCATTTACGAGAGTCATCGTCGACGCCTTGGGTGCTGACGGATTCATTAACATGCTGTTTTTCAGATTAATAAACGTACTGGCCTCCACGCTATAAACATCTATACAGACAAGGACACGGGCAAACCCAAGGGCGACGCCACCCTGTCCTATGAGGATCCTCCAGCCGCCAAGGCAGCAGTGGAATGGTTCGATGGTGTGTTTAAATTTTGCAGTACATACAGAATTTAAAAGACTTAATTCTACACTATAAAAACTTAAATTAAATAAATCTGAATATATTAAGGAAAATGATGCATTTAAACCGGGACAAAATGTAACGCTCCAAATAAATATTGCATCAAAATGACTGAAAACTTGCATGCAGCATCAGTGATTCGCCTCTAGAGGCCGCTCTTGTTCCTCAAGTTTCTCCAACAACCTGGAAAAACTCAAAACTGATGAAACGGTCGACCGCTACTCTGTACGTAGTTTGAAATGCTCAGGTGTGTGTGTGTGTGTGTGTGTGTGTGTGTGTGTGCACGCACAGGTAAGGACTTCCAGGGGAAGAAGCTGAAAGTATCGATGGCCCGGCGGAAGCCCATGATGATGAGGGGCGGAATGCTGATGAGGGGAGATCGTGGTGGCATGATGGGTAGAGGAGGTGAGGAACCCGGTGCTCGTGTAAGGAAATCCTCCCATGGGGCAACTGTGAGTGAGTGGTATCTGTGTCATGGGAATACGTCAGCATAAAGCTGTTGTGTGTGCCTGCAGGAATGATGGGTCGAGGTGGGATGGGCCGCGGCGGGGAGCGCGGAGGTTTCATGCCACGAGGTGGACCCAGAGGAATGGGCCGAGGCGCACCGACCGGTGGAAACATGCAACAGCGGGCGGGAGACTGGCAGTGCCCTAATGCGTAAGTTCAATAATGAAGCAAAACTAAACCCGCCCGCTATTTTCATTCAGATTCTAAAGTAGTAATTCCATATTTATGATGCTTGCTTTGCTACAGTGGATGTGGAAACCAGAACTTTGCGTGGAGGATGGAGTGCAACCAGTGTAAGGCACCCAAACCCGAAGGTTTTCGGTCCGCCTCCTTTCCCTCCCGGTAATGACATCATCATCATCTCTGTTTATTTTTCTTCCATTTTCACCTTTTCATCAGACTGTAATATCCGTTTGTTTTTCAGGCGGTGATCGCGGCCGCGGTGGTCCCGGAGGCATGCGTGGAGGCCGCGGTATGGACAGGGGTGCGCCAGGAGGCCCCGGGGGTCCGGGAGGATTCCGCGGCGGCAGAGGTGGAGACCGCGGCGGCGGGTTCCGCGGCGGAAGGGGCATGGACAGGGGTGGGTTCGGCGGAAGGGGTCGAGGCGGACCTCCGATGGATGACATGCGCGGGAGGGGCCGGGGGATGGGGCCACCAGGAAAGATGGACTTGAAGTGAGTGGGATTTTTTTATTGTTGTTTGTGTTTATTGTTGATTTAACAGAAATATAAATTTTTTTTCCTTGTCTCGCTCAGGGGAGATCATCGCCAGGATCGGCGCGAGAGACCATACTAAACCCCGCCCACTGTTATTGTTTTGTTTTTTTTCCTCTCTCTCTTTTCATTCAGATTTTAAACTTGTAATTCCATATTTATAATGGTTAGTATTAGAATTGACCAGTAGTCCTCTTTATTTTATTTTTGTTTTTTTAGATTTGTTTATTCTGTGCTTTTTGTATCTTTCGCTCACAAATCCGAATGTCATGCATGCGCTTTCCTGTACAGACTGAAATCTGTGCAAACATGTTAAATTGTGGAACACACTTTTATTTCTTTTCTTTTTCTTTCATTTGTAAGCTGACGGCGGTTTTTTCTGCCGCCCCGCCCCCCCCCCCCCCCCCCTCCCCCCAACCGTTTCCTGTGTAAACCGAATTAAAATCGAAAGACCCCTGTGATCATTTTTTTGATGGAACGTCTCGCTGTATGTTACTCGTGAACAGTGTGTTGATCACATCGCTGCATTTCGTGACCCATCAGTACATTTTCTCCTCGTCACTGATTAATGGAATATGGTGTATAAAAAGGGCGTACGCTAAAATACATTGGACGTCGGTGCGAATCTCTGCGTTATTTTACTCTGAAAAGCAACAGGAGCACTTCATTCCTATAATAATTAGATGCACCGATTTATCGATATCAATCTGAATGGGTTGTTTGTGTACATTGTGTTCCTAATAATCCCATAAAATGGTATTTCCAGTGTGTACAAATGCATTAGTGGATTGCTTCATTTGTGCAATATACATTTGCATTTATTTTGATTAATTATCATCCATATATATATATATATATATATATATATATATATATATATATATATATATATATATATATATAGATTCTAATATATATATAATAATGACAAATTTAGTTAAACCGTAAATCTTTTTTTTAAAGCTTATATAAATGGCTGCGTATTCGTATGTAAATTGTGGTGCAGACAGCAAGTCAATGTAGAACTGTATTTTCCTGATTCCTTTTTATTTATTAATTCTATACATTGAAGTATTATTGTCGCCTGGATAGTAAAAGAATTCTGTTTTGAACATTACCTCCATTGTTCAATTGGTTCTTAACGTTTCCCCAAACCTGTTTTGCGTTCTTTGCCGTATGCAAACATACGCTGGAGTTGTAAATGATGAATAATGGCCCGTCGATAATAGTTTGCGTGTCTAATATTAGTGAAAGGGAAAACAGTATCTGAAAGGATGAATAAAGAATTGATCATTCCTGTGATTCAAAGTCCACGGATTACATTTCACTTCCTCTTTTGGAAATCTAAGCGTGCTGATGAATGAGATCTCTAAGTGAATAATAGTTGCAGGTCAGTGTTGCATATTAGATGTGTTGTTTATAAATACAGATGTGCTCTCACGCTTTGGGTCACCAGATCACCACAGATTCTCATTTAAACATCTTTATATTCCTTTTAAGAGTAGCAAAGAAAGATGTTTTGTGTGAAATCTAGTTTGGCAGACTGAAATACAAACTCTGTATTTTACAGCACTGGGCTGCTGATTAGAACGTGGTGGATTTCTTTCTCTTCTATAAAGTGTTTAAATGTAATGCAATATGGAAATTTTACATATGAATAAACAGTGTAACATAGAAAGGTTTTTCTGTATATAGAGGTCAACTTGTAATAAGTATACACACACACACACATATATATATATATATATATATATATATATATATATATATATATTTATATATAAACCAAGTGAATATGTCTTGTGTTTAAATGATGTTACACATCTTCATTGCTAATATACAAATATATGTAATTGCGTTTAAGGTGCATCAAAACAACTGCTAAATGAGAACAGGAAGTATTGTGAAATAGCTGTGTTACAAGCAAAATAAAACACTTGCAGGTGCTGCTATTTGTACACTCACAAATGCATTATTTGCCTTGACAGCACAAACATATATATATATATATATATATATGCATCTGTGTCAACAAACCCTAGCTTATGTGTTTATGCCCCTGTTATTGTTGTGTTGTTTAATAATAATGAATAATAATAATAATTATATATATATAGTAAATAAATCTATCTATATATATATCATATCTATATATATATATACATATACATATTTTTTTATGCAAGGTGAGGAATAAACACATTTGCGATCCGCCACATAATATTCACGTCGTAAAATTTAGTGTCTTCATGCAAAACAAAGAAATAGAATTTGTGTGTTGATCATATCCAAGTTGTATAAACACAAGTGTGGCTTTATTAGAGTTTCTCCTTGTTTTTGAAGAATTAAAAAAAAATTATTCCCCAAATTGTAATGCGTTTCTAACATTTTATTTATAATATTATTTCTTATCATTGTTTATTTCTATTATTGTGAGAAAAAAAAAAGTTTTAACTATATTCGGCCTGTAAAAAGGATCGCATTCGCATCTCCACCAAACCGAATCGCTACTAATTCGTTTACCGCTAGTGTGAACACTAAAAACGGTCTACCCCTCCACCCCACCCCACCCCCAATCCGCGCATGCGCAGGCAATTGCTGTTTGGAACACACCGCTTGCTATTAGGACGTAAGTGCGCATGCGTGGCGGACTGTGCATGTTTAGAACACACCACGCGCAGTCGCGCTGACAATAACAGCGGCGGAGAAGCGCTCGATGCCTCCATCATCCGCGCCGGGGAGGAGGAACATCACCCAGCCGTCACAGACACACAGAACCCGGGGTAAGCGTGGCAGAAACGTGCCTGTGGGCTTCCTGGAGCTTATTACAGCTCATAGGGATTTATGTCATGCGTGTTATTCTTTTATAACAGTGCGTTATTTCTCTCAGCTGCGCACTTCGGGATCAGTGTGTAAATGTACATGTAATATAAACCACTAAGTCTCTGTCACACACACACACACACACACACACACACACACACAACACACACACACACACACACACACACACAGCAACCTGGAGCTATGCGTTATAAACAGTGTTATTACACCACTGAGCCTAAACACTGTACGGTTTTAGTGATTCCTGGTGACTGAACGATTTTTTTATTTTTATTTTATTTTTGTGATTTATTTTTCATTTACTTAAAGAGATTTAAATACGCGTTATGTGCATTTATGTCATAAACCTGCCGCTATTATCAAGTCAATGAGTAATAGACCCGACTGGAGATGGTTTCGCCCAGGGTAGGGGTGTGTGCGAGATTTGTTTACATGTTATTTACATTGAGGGTAGGATTAAATGAGTGATTAATTGTGTTTACATATAAATGGTATCTTTGTTTATCATACTAGACGTGTCTTGTAAAGCTTTATTTTGGTGTGTTGAAAGGTTTAAACCCTACAGATATACAGTGGTATGTTCTGCGGTGGATGAGGAGTGAATGACTGCAGTGATGTCCTAATGTGTTTATTATTAATTATTAGTATGCTATATGGTAATATATTCCTATTATTAACAACAACAACAATAATAATAATAAGGGATAATTTGCATGCGCGGACGTGTTAGAACAGCACGTGCATGTAATTTTTCGAGAAAGTACAAAATGTTGACGAACAAAATGTAAGTGAAATTTGTGTTTTTATTTATTTTTTCATTACAGCAACTGTAATGGTTTGGAAATGTAATTCCCGGTTTAAAAATTATTTGTTATATTTATATATATATGCGATTGACCAATCCAGACCAAGATCACCGATCACGTGGGAGAGACTATTAGCGGATTACGTCATCCCTTTCTTCATGAATAATAATATATTGGTAATGAATAATGTATTGATAATGACTATAATAATGATCATTAACACGATAATCTACTTTGTGCACACTCTAATATGAGCATCTGAAAAAAAACAATATAATAATAATAATAATAATAATAATAATTAGTGATATAATCATTAAAAACACTCCAGGATGAAGGTGTGTTGTGTAGAGATTTTGTATTTGTTGTCATTTTTTCCGTCACAAATTCGCCATTTTCTGGTTGTAACAGAGCTGAAGATGAATCGAACATGACCAGCAGTGATGATGGCCCCTCCGACAGCGAGGAGCCCCGGGGCCCGGGGCGGAGCAGTGCGCGTCCGGCCGAAACGCTGCACCTTCTCTCGGCCGTGGTAGTGTGGCTGGTGACGGGCACCACCATCTCCAGCCTGAACAAATGGATTTTTGCGGTGTACAACTTCAGATACCCGCTCCTCCTCTCGGCTCTGCACATGCTCACCGCCATCGTCGTCGGCGTGGTGAAGTACCGCTTGGTCCGGAGCCGGGGCTCGGCGGGGCAGGACCTGACCTCCGGCGCCAAGTGCAAAGTGTTCCTACTCAGCCTGACCTTCTGCGCCAGCATCGCCTTCGGCAACGTCGGCCTCAACTACGTGCAGCTGTCCTTCGCTCAGATGATCTACACCACCACGCCCATCTTCACTCTGGCCATCTCGTCCCTGGTGCTGGGCAAAGCAGCACCACGTCCTCAAATACACCGCCATGATGCCCATCTGCCTCGGGGCCTCCTTCAGCATCATGGGCGAGGTGCAGTTTGATCAGACGGGATGTCTGCTGGTCCTCGCCGCCACCATGCTACGCGGCGTGAAGAGCATCCAGCAAAGTGAGTACGAACACCTTCACCGGTGAGCGCTTCCTTTACCTCAACATCGCCGTGTGATACGCCTCTCTTTCATTCCCAATGCACTCGATTCCTCCTTATCCATCCATCCATCTTTCATATGTCTATCCATCCCTCCATCAGTGCAACCATTTATCCATCCATGTATGTGTCCGTCCATCAATCCATCTGTCCGGCCATCAATCTGTTTATTCATCCGTCCGTCCGTCCATATATACGTCCATCTGTCTGTCTGTTCACCCACACATCCATCCATCTGTCCAGACATCCATCAGTCCGTCCGTCCTTCCATCAGTCTGTCTATTCATACATCCATCCATCCATTTCTCCATCCATGTATTTGTCCGTCCATCAATCCATCTGTCCGGCCATCAATCTGTTTATTCATCCATCCATCCGTCCATATATACGTCCATCTGTCTGTCTGTTCACCCACACATCCATCCATCTGTCCAGACATCCATCATCCATTAATCCATCTGTCTTTTCATCCATACACACATACATCATACATCCATCCATCCATCCATCTGTCGTCCATCAGTCTTTTCATCCATACATACATACATCCATCTCTCTGACCATCCATCATCTATCCGTATATCCATCAATCCATCTGTCCGTCCATCAGTCTGTCTTTTTTTCCATCCATCCATCCATCCATCTGTCCGTCCATCAGTCTGTCTTTTTATCCATCCATCCATCATTCATCATCCATCCATCCATCTGTCCGTCCATCAGTCTGTCTTTTTATCCATCCATCCATCATCCATCCATCAGTCTGTCTATTCATCCATCCATGCATACATACATCCATCTGTCCAACAATCCATCATCCATCCATCCATTTATCTAAGCATTTATCCATCTATTCGTCCATCAGTCATGCATCTGTCTGTCCACCTGTGTGTCCATCCATCCATCTGTCCTTTCATCAGTCTGTCTATTCATCCATCCATACATAAATACATACATCTGTCCAACCATCCATCCATCCTTCCATTTATCCATCCATCCACTTATCCATTCGTCCATCCGTCATGCATCTGTCTGTCCACCTGTGCGTCCATCCATCCATCTGTCCTTCCATCAGTTTGCCTATTCATCCATCCATCCATCCATCTGTCCATCATTCTGTCTATTCATCCGTCCATCCATCTGTTACAAACACAGTTCATGTGATGCAGCTGAATTAAATGTATTATATATATTATATATTTTATTGGTTTTAATGTTTGGTTAAATAAACATTATTAAAACGATTACGAGTCGATATTACGCGTTCAGTGTTTGTGTTTATTTTAGTAGTGTTTATATAAGATATGACACGTACGTACACATCACATGTCCTCATTACTGTTTACTTGGAGACGAAACCTGTCGTACAGAGCTGCTGCTGTTACTTTTCCCCGGATCACAGCGGGACGTTTCTTCACAGACGCTTTTTTTCCCGTGGGACGCCGTGCGCAGGAATAAACGCCGCATGACGTCATGGAGTTACTTTCGGTCGTTCCTTTGAAAGCACTTTTTTTTCCCGAGGTCGTTGCGTCCCAGACGGCCGTGCTGAGCTGCTGTTTCTCTTCTTCACAAAGAACATAACATACAAATACTTACGCTCAGTTGTCCACAAACATTTGTTTGTATAGTGCGCACGCAACACACGCCTGACTAAAACAAACGCCGTGTGAGGTAAACAAACATGTGTGAGTAAACAACACACACCCAGGAAGCATCATCTAATTTTACACTCAAGCGCTTTGACAAATCAACACGATGTAAATAAAATCATACCATCATGTGACGTTCAGGCCACGCCCACAAATTTCACAGGTCGAGATTACAACAGGATTTACATGCGGTTTCATTCTTCCTCCGGATTGGTCAAAAAAAAAATCTATGCATATCAGCAGGTCTTATATGAGTGTTATTACTACTTATTTATTACTACTTATAAACACATTTGTGGACATTTTTGTACATCCCATTTCAAACTCTCTTCCCATCTGCAGTTATAATAAACTCACATACACATGTGACTGCAAAAGTCCATCTGGATGGATGGATGGATTGTTGGACAGATGAATGGATAGATATACGGATGGACGATAAATGGATGGATGGATGGATTGTTGGACAGATGAATGGATCGATATACGGATGTATGGATGTACGTATGGATGGATGGATGTATGAATAGACAGACTGATGGATGTACGGATGCACAGATGGACAGACAGGTGCATGAAGGAAGGATGAATAGATAAGTGGACGGATGGATGGATGTTGGACAGATGGATGGATTGATTGATGTATAAATAGATGGACGGTGGATGTTTAGACAGATGGATGGACAGATAAATAGATGGATGGATAGATAGATGTATAAATGGATGGATATTTGGATAGATGGATGGATGGATGTATAAATGGATGGACGAATGATGTTTGGACAGCTGGATGTATAAATGGATGGATATTTGAATGGATGGATGGATGGATGGTGTATAAATGGGTGGATGGATGTATAAATGGATGGACGAATGATGTTTGGACAGATGGATGTATAAATGGATGGATGGATGTTTGGAAAGCTGGATGGATAAATGGATGGATGGATGGATGTTTGGACAGATATATGTATAAATGGATGGATGGATATATGTTTGGCCAGATGGATGTATAAGTGGATGGATGGATGTTTGGACAGATATATGTATAAATGGATGGATGGATATATGTTTGGACAGATGGATGTATAAGTGGATGGATGGATGCATGTTTAGACAGAAGGATGGATAGATAAATGGATGGATGTATGTTTTGTATAGATGGATGGTTAGATAGATAAATGGATGGATGTATGTTTGGATAGATGGATGGTTAGATAGATAAATGGATGGATGTATGTTTGTATAGATGGATGGTTAGATAGATAAATGGATGGATGGATGTTTGTACAGATGGATGGTTAGATAGATAAATGGATGGATGTATGTTTGTACAGATGGATGGTTAGATAGATAAATGGATGGATGTATGTTTGTACAGATGGATGGTTAGATAGATAAATGGATGGATGGATGTTTGTACAGATGGATGGTTAGATAGATAAATGGATGGATGGAGTTTGTTTGATGGTTTGAGATGGATGTAGATAGATAAATGGATGGATGATGTTTGTACAGATGGATGGTAGATAGATGGATGGATAAATAGATGGATGGATGTTTGTACAGATGGATGGTTAGATAAATGGATGGATGGATGTTTTGTACAATGGATGGTTGATACTATGGATGGATGGATGTTTGGATAGATGGATGGTTAGATAGATAAATGGATGGATGTATGTTTGTACAGATGGATGGTTAGATAGATAAATGGATGGATGTATGTTTGGATAGATGGATGGTTAGATAGATAAATGGATGGATGTATGTTTGTACAGATGGATGGTTAGATAGATAAATGGATGGATGCTTTTGGATAGATGGACTGGTATGGATAGCATAATGGATGGATGGATGTTTGTACAGATGGATGGTTAGATAGATAAATGGATGGATGTATGTTTGGATAGATGGATGGTTAGATAGATAAATGGATGGATGTATGTTTGGATAGATGGATGGTTAGATAGATAAATGGATGGATGTATGTTTGTACAGATGGATGGTTAGATAGATAAGATGGATGGATGGATGTTTGTACAGATGGATAGATTACATCGTTGCATTGGTGGAATGTGATGGTATGACTGCATCCCGACTCGGATTTCTTCTAACCCTCAAATAAACACCTGCTATAAAGTAAGCGATAAAAGTGTAAATGGTTAAAAAGTCATTTTCTGCAGTAAATTGAGGAATAATATATATATATTTATATAATGTTACATTTTGTATAATGTTACACCGTCATGTTGAAACACAGCGCAGGAAATAACGTTATAATAACGTTATAATAACAGATTGCTTTCAGCTGCACTTGGTTATGTTAATTGATGTGCAGATGATTGGGATCACATGGCTGTTTTCACCGAGCGAAGGCGTTGAATGGCGTGATTGTGACTCGGAGGAACGCCTGAGACGCTTTTAGTCGCTTGGAACGTTATAGAACAGAAGAAGCTCGTGGGATTTTCCATCGCACTGATCTCATTAACACATCATTTCTGTTTCAGGTCACACAAATGTAAAAAAAAACACCTGCAATCACGTATCAATAATAATAATCCCATAATAATAATAATAATAATTCTATATAATTCCCAAGTCTGCTTTTCTTTACAATATAGTTTTAAAAGTATATTTATATATATATATATATATATATATATATATATATATATATATATATATATATATATCCTATATATATATTCCTGGTGTGAGGCGAAACGTGCTAACCACTACGCCACCGTGCCCCTAGTATATATATATATATATATATATATATATATATACTGGGGCACGGTGGCGTAGTGGTTAGCACGTTCACCTCACACCACCAGGATCCGGGTTCGATTCCCGTCTCGGTCATGTGTGTGTGTGTGTGGAGTTTGTGCATGTTCTCCCCGTGCCTCAGGGGGTTTTTCTCCGGGTTCTCCGGTTTCCTCCCCCGGTCCAAAAACATGCACGGTAGGTTTGATTGGATTCACACCTTGGAAAATTGTCCCTAGTAACAAATTATGTAATATGTGTATGAATGTGTGTGTGTGTGTGTGTGTGCCCTGCATATGGGATGGGTTGACATTTCCATTCCAGGGTGTATCCTGCCTTAATGCCCATAGACGCCTGAGATAGGCACAGGCTCCCCGTTCCCCGAGGGAAGATCGGATAAAGCGCGCTAGAAGATGAAAATGAATGAATATATATATATATATATATATATATATACGTCTTATATATATCATAGTCTTCACATATATATCATATATATATTCTGTTTTTTTATAAAAAAAGACTTCTGAAGATGCTGATTACGAGCATAAAGTAGTATAAAAAAAGTATCCTTAGGGGCATAAAAAATGCCCCTAAGGATAAAACGAAGGACATGCCGCTCCGATCGTCTTTCTTCGCAAAAATCCCTAACTGTATCTTCATTTACGGAGGATGAAGAGAAAACACACATTTGATAAACGAGTGTATAAATGAATCATCACTTTTTTTTTTAAGATTTTGTTTTGACTTGTTTTGTAACTGGACACCAACACGTCCTCGTTACGCTGGAATGGTATATGTTTATCTCCCATCCAACCACAATCACATTCACTCATCCGGATGGAGACGTTTGTTGGATTGAGGTTTATAATAAATAAATACATTTTTAAGGAGCAGAAATGACAATATTTACTCCAGTAAAAATATCTATACATATATATACTATCTATATATATGTATATATATATATACTCATTATTGCACAGTGAAATGCACTATTTAATAATACTGTAGAACGTCGTCTGATGCATGTGTGAAGGTGTGTGTGACCGTGTGTGTGTGTGTGTGTGTGTGTGTGTGTGTGTGTGTGTGTGTGTGTGTGTGTGATGATTTCGACATGCACTCGAGTGCCAGATCCAACATAATGTGTTGATGATCGCAGGAGCAGAGCTGCTGATACTTTATGCAAATGTGGTGTGTAAAATATTTTGCATGGGTGGAGTGATAAGGAAGCGTCGTGGCGTTTGTGCTGCGTTTTGATTCTCCCTGAAGCTTCGGTGTGGTAATCAGGCCCACCGGTGGCGTGTGTGTGTGTGTGTGTGTGTGTGTGTGTGTGTGTGTGTGGTGTGAGGGGTAAGTTGGGAGGGTCGTCGGTGTCACATTACGACGGGTTATTTTTTGCCGTCTTGTTTACGATGCGTGTCGTTTACCGGGTCAACACGTGCTAATGCCAAGAGATCTTATATTCTGTTTACTCCACCATGTCTCCACCATGTGTGTGTGTGTGTGTGTGTGTGTGTGTGTAGTCGTACTGTAAACACTGTATTCCAGCATAAAAACTATAACTCTTAATGTCTTCAGAAACACTTATGTTTTAATGTATTTTTTTTCCATGAGCGTATGTTATACACGATGCCAGTGTCAATCATCGGTCTGATTAATCACTCCACCTATACATAGCCAGAAATTGTGGTCACATGACCTTCTATATGTGTTTCTAACGCAAACTCGGAGTCGGACAATTGCATGGAATGTCACATGCTATAACATTACAGTTAACCTTCACTGAAACAATGTCAGCAACGCCATGTGCACACGGTGCCGTTTAAATTTGGACTAGAAAACGTTGCGTGACCTGCACAGAATCCTGAGTGTAACATTGTGTAGGACTGCAAACACACAAACACAACACTAATTCTCTTCACTACTAACGCAAATTGACTTTAACAGCGCTAATGTTATTAAGGTGTTATAACGCAGTGTGCATTACTATGTGAGTGATCTGCTCCTTCACTCTGCGTCGTGTGAACAACAAATAAATAAATAAACGTTCAGTGCATCCACTCACACTTCCTAAATTCCCCTGATTACGCCCCCTAGCTGCGCATTCACAACAGGTACGATCTCCTCACTATATTAGCGTATATTACCGTATGGAACCTTACGCAAGCGCATCGCATTCCCAAATCCGTATTACTGCAATAAAGCGCATTTTTACTGAATGCAATAAAGCGCTTCTGTATAACCTAAACACCGTATCACCAGTTTATATGGAAAAGCAACCGGAACACAATTCTTAAAGGAGCCACGTCCCATATTTTACACTTCAAAACAACACTAAACAAATAAACATTGTCATTAACAAGAAATTCATATTAAAAGAGTCATTTCCAGAGTAAAATAAATAGTAAATAAACAATAATTTTATTAAAAGGAGAGATATATATATATAATTATAACATGAAACATATTCATTTATGCTACATTGAAAATGTGCGATTTAACTAATTAATTAATTAAGAATTGAATTGAAAATGAAATTCCTGCAAGCAACAAAAACACATAAAAATTTTGATCCTACTTGGTTAATGTGATTTCTTGCTCCTCACAGCGTCTGTGCATCAGGGGTGTATGCTGGGCTCTGGCGAGTGTCGCATGTGTCGGCGGTTGTGACAATTTGACATTCAGTTTAATGAAATGCTCATCAAAAGCCACCGGGAGGCTCATCAGAGGGATGAAAGAGCCGCGTGGGGCCCCGGAGCCGCGGATTTCTGACCCCTGAAATAGAACATACGACAAACCTGAATCCTCTTTTTTTTTTTTTTTTAGGCATCCTTCTTCAGGAAGAGAAGATCAACTCCGTCTTCCTGCTGTACCTGATGGCGATCCCCAGTTTCTGCATCCTGGCTGTGGCAGCGCTGGTGCTGGAGAACTGGGCTGCCCTTCAGTCTCCGCACCACTACGACGGACACCTGTGGGGTTTCATCGTTCTCAGCTGCCTGGGTTCGGTGCTGTATAACCTGGCCAGCTGCTGCGTGATCAGCCTCACGTCCGCCGTCACGCTGCACATCCTGGGGAACCTGAACGTGGTGGGAAACCTGCTGCTCTCCCAGCTGCTGTTCGGCAGCCAAGCTTTCCGCGCTGAGCTGCGCCGGGGCCGCGCTCACGCTCTCCGGCATGATCATCTATCAGAACTCCGAGTTCATCGTGGCGTACGTGGACGCCCGCCGCACCAAAGGCGACGTCTGCGTCGACGAGGCCCAAGCCGTATTCGCCATGCACTTACGAGTCTTTAAGCCCGGATCCGTCCCAGGAGCCGTCGCTAGAACTTTCCTACGATGTGCGCTCTCCTACAGAGCCGTCTCCCGAACTGTATGATGATTCCCAACCGTGGGAAGGAATTTATCCCGATCCAGAACCAACTCCGGTCCTAGAAACATCTCCAGAACTGTACTGTGACCTCCAAGCACCTTTAAAACCCAATCATGTCCACGAAGCACAACATCTGGAACCGTATCCGGAACTGTACCATGACCCGCGTCTATCTTCAGCGCCACCTGCAGGACAAGAACATGACCTGGAACCATCCTCCGAACTAGACCATGATGTGATGCATCATGTAGAACCATCTTCAGAACCAGACTGTGAACTAGAACCATCTTTAGAACTGGACCCTGACCCAGAATCATCTTTAGATTGTATCCATCATGTAGAACCATCTTCAGAACTAGACCATGATCCAGAACCATCATTAAAACTATCACATGACCTAGAACCATCCGCAGAATTAGTCCAAAACCCAGAACCGTCATCAGAAAAAGACCATGATATGGTCCATCATGTAGAACCATCTTCAGAACCAGACTGTGAACTAGAACCATCTTTAGAGCTAGTCCATCATGTAGAACCATCTTCAGAACCAGACCCTGACCCAGAACCCAGACCCTGACTCATTAAAACTATCACATGATCTAGAACCATCCTCAGAATTAGTCCAAAACCCAGAACCACCATCAGAAGACCTAGAACCTTCTTCAGAACTAGACCCCGACCCAGAACCATCTTTAGATTGTATCCATCATGTAGAACCATCCTCAGAACTAGACCATGATATGGTCTATCATATAGAGACATCACCAGAACCAGACAATGAGCTAGAACCATCCTTAGAGCGAGTCTATCATGAAGAACCCTCTTCAGAACCAGTCCATGAATCACCTTCACTCTTTAACCATGATTCAGAACCAGACCATGGCCTTGATCCTCTTCCAGCACGAGACACTAAACTCGAACGATCTTCACCACCTCCAGTCCATGTTCATGTCCATCCATCAGGACTGTGTGAGTCTCAGCAGACCTGAACCCGGTTCTGGAACAAGCTCATAATCCGACGCAGAATTCCGTGAGAAAATGGACTGAAATCTGAAACCCCTGCGCGATGGTTCTTCCTCATGATGGATGTTCTGTGGAGGTTTAACGGTTTGTCCTGTGAGCTCCAGTGACACCAAAGTTACACCTTTAACATCAACATGGTGCTGATTGTTTATTCACTGATTTAGAGAGAAATAACGTTATGACTACCATTAACCATAAACCATTAAATACCATTAACGTACAGAATCAATACACACATAAACCATTAAATACCATTAACGTACAGAATCAATACACACATAAACCATTAAATACCATTAACGTACGGAATCATTACACACATAAACCATTAAATACCATTATCGTACAGAATCATTACACACATAAACCATTAAATCCCATTAACGTACAGAATCATTACACACATAAACCATTAAATCCCATTAACGTACAGAATCATTACACACATAAACCATTAAATACCATTAACGTACAGAATCAATACACACATAAACCATTAAATACCATTAACGTACGGAATCATTACACACATAAACCATTAAATACCATTAACGTACAGAATCAATTACACACATAAACCATTAAATACCATTAACGTACGGAATCATTACACACATAAACCATTAAATACCATTAACATACAGAATCAATACACACATAAACCATTAAATACCATTAACGTACAGAATCATTACACACATAAACCATTAAATCCATTAACGTACAGAATCAATACACACATAAACCATTAAATACCATTAACGTACAGAATCATTACACACATAAACCATTAAATACCATTAACGTACAGAATCAGAATTACACACATAAACCATTAAATACCATTAACGTACAGAATCAATACACACATAAACCATTAAATCCATTAACGTACAGAATCAATCAATACACACATAAACCATTAAATCCATTAACGTACAGAATCAATTACACACATAAACCATTAAATACCATTAACGTACAGAATCAATACACACATAAACCATTAAATCCATTAACGTACAGAATCAATACACACATAAACCATTAAATACCATTAACGTACAGAATCAATACACACATAAACCATTAAATACCATTAACGTACAGAATCATTACACACATAAACCATTAAATACCATTAACGTACAGAATCAATTACACACATAAACCATTAAATACCATTAACGTACAGAATCATCATTACACACATAAACCATTAAATACCATTAACGTACAGAATCAATACACACATAAACCATTAAATACCAAAAAAAAAACATTTTATTTATTTCGATTAATTCCGATTAAAATGACCAACTATGAATTCCGAACTAACAACAAAGTTGCAGATTATCTTCAAATTTCGCCTGGAATACGGAACGAATATTCAGGAACGTTTTCCATAACAAATGTTTTTTTTTTTTGGTTTATAAAGTGACAAATAAAATGTAATAAGGAATCTGAACGTCTGCAGGGGCGCAAATTTGCGTAATCATCTGAATTTTCGGAATTTTGGGAATCATTGGAATTTTGGGAATCATTGGAATTTTCGGAATTTCCGAAATTTTCGGAATTTCCGAAATTTTCGGAATTTTCGGAATTTTCGGAATTTCCGAAATGTGTTCTTTATCGACCCCGATGCAATGGTAAAACCTCCCGCTTCCATGTTGGTGGTAAAAGTGTTAAAGGTGTCTCGAGTCACATGGTCCTGGTACCTCCTCACTGTGCCAGTCAACCTCCGAGCTCATGACGCTCCGAGAACATGTCGTATTACCTCCTCTTCAGTTTAATACACTCCGCTTGGCGAGTCCACTGTGAAGCCACGCCCCCAAATCCGTGTGATGGGGAATTGTGGGTAATAGCGCCATTCAGCAGGTCATCTGTTCACGACTCACACACCTGTTTTTTTTTTAACGTTCACTTTCTTGTCGCTGTTTTGTTCTAGAATGAGGTTTTAAAGGCAGCTGTTCTGTTTCAGGTTTTTTTTTCCCCTTTCGTTTACGGTAACGATAGACGTCTCGATACTGACCTTATTTGTGGATGTAAAGACAAAAAAAAGTTTACAGCTTTAAGCACTCTGCTTTGTACAATTAGCATACGAGAGGCGCTTATGAAGTCTACGATGCGAATGCTGATAGAAAATAATGGAAGTCTGTTCCGACAATGTCTTTTTTTATTAATCGTAAAAACTGTTATTACGGGAATTTTTTTTAAGTATATCGACGTCGATCTTTTTCCTCATGTGTTTGTCGCGCAGGATTTTATTCAGCTTATACCACAGATCCAAACTGAAACTAAACATTTGATGAAACATAAAAATCGGGCAGGTTCCTATAATTTATTCAAACCTTTTTTAATCTGTAAACAATGCAGTTCAAGTTCAACGAAATTAATAGTGCAATGCCAAATAAATTCATTTATGTTATAATGCGGGCACGGTGGCGTACTGGTTAGCACGTTCGCCTCACACCGCCAGGATCCGGGTTCGATTCCCGTCTCGGCCATGTGTGTGTGTGGAGTTTGCATGTTCTCTCCGTGCCTCAGGGGGTTTTTTTTTTTCTCCGGGTTCTCCGGTTTCCTTTTCCTCCCGGTCCAAAAAACATGCACGGTAGGTTGATTGGCACCTTGGAAAATTGTCCCTAGTGTATGAATGTGTGTATGAATGTGTGTGTGTGTGTGTGTCCTGCGATGGGTTGGCATTCCATCCAGGGTGTATCCTGCCTTAATGCCCATAGACGCCTGAGATAGGCACAGGCTCCCCGTGACCCGAGAAGATCGGATAAAGCGGTAGAAAATGAATGAATGAATGAATGTTATAATGCCTAATTCAGTGACATAATAAGATGACACTTATTTTCCATCCTAGCTAGAGGTTTGCTTTGTTTTTTTACCAATACGGATAAGTTGGGTCGTACTTACCGATGACAAATGAATCGAACGGTGGTTTTTAAACCTATATAAAATGCTTTATGTAGAATAGTTCCAGATTGCAAAATAAAAGGAAATCAGTACTGAATCGATAAAAATGTGCAAGATTAAATATATTCATTTGTATGTATGATTACCACTGCAAAAAAAAAAAACACAATAAAACAATAAAAATGTTTAACGTGATGTCGCCTCTAGAGGCCGCTCTTGAGCCGTATAACACAAATAGCCGTATGGAATTTTAAGCGATTTAAACCAAGAATCAGTGCTGATTAAGTTGTAAAACCGATGTGCCTAAATTTGAACCATTTTATTTTTCTCATAAATGGCATGATTGGCCAAATCACGCGTCACCATGTGCCAGCATCGTTTGTGTACACGGTGCGTTTGTGTTTCAGTCTGACGATGTGCTAAAAGACGAATATTTTGAGGCAGAAATAAATACACGACAGACTTCCATTATAGAAATGTATAGTAAACAGTGGCCAATGTTTGTCCTCGCTATAGAATCTCTAGAACCCGAGTCTCGGAGGATTCCCTTCACACGAATGAAAGCGATCGTGTTCCTCTCTGTTTGTGCGTTTTGCCATGATGTTTGTTAATCAGTGTTATTTATGATGTTGGGATTTTCTCCTGCTGTTATTTATGGCTCAGACAGTAACACCAGTGAAAGTCCTACTTTGAAGCAGGGGCTCTCTGCTGTGTGTCTGGCGCCACCTGCTGGATGGTTAGTAGAGAGAGTAGATTTTTGTCTATTTTGCCATTTTGTTTTGATGTAAAATACAGAGGCGATTATTAGTATAGATTTAACAGATTAGGAGTCAGATCTAAAGGTCGTGCTCCAATAAGAAACACTGAATCCGGAGCCAATCATAAGTGTGGAAAGTTTCAAAGTTCCAAACTTTAGGGTTTCATTTATTTTATTGTATTTATTTAGGGGTTATTAGAAAATGGAGCTGCTGGACAAAAAATACATGTCCATATCACAAACATGAGTGTATATAGGGGCATCTACAGTGCCGTGAAAAAGTATTTGCCCCTTTTACTATTTCAAGTCTTTCCTGCTGGAGTCTCAAAGCCGTAGAAATGATTTCGTAACACTTTCCCGATGATCCATGGCATTTATTTAGTTACACAATGTGCCTGTTTATCCGGCAGGTTCTAGCTAAGAGATTTCTTGATCCAACACGTCTTATTTTTTAAACTCAGATTGAACTAATTTTAACATTTGGACATTTTTTTTTCCCTTTAACAAATGAGATTGTCGTATTAAAAAGTGCATTTCGTATTTATTCCATTTATATTTGTGTTATCTATAAATTTTGCTCGACGATTTCAGTTATTTAAGCGTGACAAAAAATCAGGGAGGAGGCAAATACTCTTCCCGAACACTTTGCTGTTAGAATAGCGCCACCTGGTGGGAAAGAAATAATGGGTAAAATTCCTTCCCTCGTTATGAAACAAAGCGGGTTTGAAAACGATCTTATGAGTAAATCTCTCCTATAGTTTGGATTTGCGTTTGTTTTCTACTCAAATTCAGTGATTAAAATCTGGAATTCTTTTTTTTCATGCTAAAAACGGCGTGATCAGGGGTCTGTTCAGTTTTTAACGTTTTCTTTTAAACATAAACGTCCTAAGCAAGTTGTGTATTGCCAAGCGGAGATCATATTATCATCTTATCATATTTGTGAAAAATATGATATATATAAATATAACGAAAAAGACATTAAATTGCTCAGGATCACCTCGAAAATAAGGAATGTCAGTATAAAGACAAACACTACATGTCCAAATGTATTGGGACACCTGCCCTTTTTCCGGCCACATGACATTCTGAAGAATTGCTTAGGACGTCTGTGGATGTTTTTTTTTCCCCTTCCCTTTAATAGAATAAACACAAATCTGATGAAACATCTGTCCAGGAGAGAGCAGCGTACATCACATGTGACTAAATGTGAAGTAGGATGTTCAAAAGGCACATTTTAATGGTCCACAATCTTTTATCTGTAAAGTGTAAACTGTTACATCACTCAGATGTGCTTGATTATAATGTGCTTATAAGAAGAATTAAGATTTGATTTGGGGCAACAACAAAAAACACACTCCAGAGGAAAAATGTGTAAATCATGGTGTTAATGAGACGAGGGGGGTATTGAGGTAACTGGCAACCGCCTGTGACTCAGTGTTTAAGTGCAGTGAGTGAAGACAAATACCTCATTATTATTATTATTTTTATTATTCGTCAAAAGCTCCTTTTCTTATATCTTAGCATCAAAACATCTCGTCGAAGGATTTAACAGATAAAGCAGCAAATTAAACTCGGTCACACGGTTACGAATAAAAAGCGTATCGATAAAAAAAAGCAATAGAATAAACCGTCGACTTGGTTTGCATTTCACAAAGGAGGTTTTTGGATTTGATTTATTTTTCTATTTTTGGAAACTCCACAGTTTTGTGTTGTTAAACGCTGCTGATGTGACGCGCCTGTAATCACGTCTTTATCTCATCTGTATGAATTTATCCATCAACTGATTATTGATTGTTATTTTTGTTATTGTTGTTGTTGTTGTTTTGTTTTATGAGTATAACTGAATGCAGAGCGACGCGGACTGAGAATGTCTGGGAAAAATGTTCCTCAGTGACTTGGAGTTTCTCAATCCAACATGTGCTTCAGATCCATACACACATATACTCACATGTACACACACACACACACACACACACACACACACATATATATATATATATATATATATATATATATAGATATATATATATATATATATATATATATATATGTTAGCAGAGGTGTATCAGAAAGGTTATTTATTCATATTTTTTTTAAATGCCACAGGATTACTAGGATTCAGGGTCTGTCAGTAGGGTCTCTTTCAGAAGTATTATTATTATTATTATTATTTATTTTATTTTGTGTGTGCTTTTTTAGGGAGATAAAGATTTCTGGAAAGATTCCAATACACCTTTTTTTTGTCATTTGTGATGTTTTTTGTTGTTTTTTTTCCACGAATGAAAAACTTCTACACATTTTTAGATTAATAATATAATCCTGATTTTCAGCAAACCTTTTCAGGGTTTTTTTTCAGGGTTCCGAACCTGGAACATTTTCAGTACTTGAATAAAATATATAAGAATTGCAGGTTCCATTCAAAAAATTCCATTCAAGTCAGAATTAAATGACATTTTTCAGAAATCTCTCGTGATAGAACACCGGACAGTTTGGATAAGTTTGTCATGTAAATAAAGTGAACACTATATAAACCACACTCTAAATTGGTCATTAATAAAAATGGAAGTGCCTGCGAGGCTCATGAGATCCTAACACACCTGCTTTAATGGAAACATGAGGATGGGATTTGAGAAGCTCTGAGCACTGGATTGCACTGCGAGACTTTAGGGCACTGCTCGTGTTCTCTGCCAGTGTACAGATACTGCACATGTCGCTAAAACGTCACATGTAAATACCTGTTCATATCTTTTATGTATTTTGCAATCATGGAAAGGCTGACGGAATTAAAATGCCTGTTTAGCGACGCCCTTGTCTCTTGTTATACTTTGCTCATACAATAAAAAAGTTATGTTATTATCGCTATCAATAAAATAATATTAATCGTTTTGAATACATTAACAATGTAGGAAACGGATTGGAAGGAAAAAATAAACAAATTGTACACGTTTGTTTTGTAATGACTGCATTTTACCATTAGATGGCAGTAAAGTGACCCTTCAGCAACACTGATTTATTTATATTGTACTTAAAAAAAAACATCCAGTGTGACGTACAGAGATGAAGCTGCTGCTTGAAACCCCTTGAATTTACATTCTTGGTCCCGATGATTGGAGGACATGAGTGTGTGTGTGTGTGTGTGTGTGTGTGTGTGTGTGTGTGTGTGTGTGTCTCCAGAAGTGAAGTGGATGTAGACTGTGTAAATATCAGCCACCAGGCCGTGCATCATGTTTTCCTGTTGTGCCTTAATAAGGCAACGTTTCTATCACACACACACACACACACACACACACACACACAGCCTCCTTACATCTCTTCAGTTTAGTCAAAGCAGCATCAGTGAATCTGATCTCAGGTCAGTGCATTGGAGGATTTGTACGTTTGAGCTCAAAAAAGGAAATCTGTGAGATTGGATTTGTGATTTGAAACAACTCCCAGTTTTACCACTTAATTACGCGACTACGCTGCAGTTACACTGGATTTTAGACTTGCAGAGATCATTTAGATTTATAAACAGATTGCGGGTCGAATTTAAAGCTATAAAATCAGCTCCGAGGTATAATATAGTGTTTTGTTCATAACAGTAACAGTATAGTGACACATCTCCCAAATGTTATGTGTACATTTACATTTACGGGATTTGGCAGACGCTTTTATTCAGAGCGACTTACAACTGAGCAGCTTAGAGTTAAGGGCCTTGCTCAGGGGCCCACTAGTGGCAGCTTGGTGATGGGATTTGAACCTTCAAGTCCAATGTCTTAATGTCTTAACCACTAAACTGTAAGCTTTTTTTATTTGATTGATTCATTTTGCTGATGTAGATAGATAGATGATAGATAGATGCGTAGATGGATAAATGGATAGATAGATAGATAGATAGATAGATAGATAGATAGATAGATAGATAGATAGGTATATAGATATAGATAGATGGATATAGATAGATAGGATAGATGGATAATGGATAGATAGATAGATAGATAGATAGATAGATACAGATACAGATAGATAGATAGATAGATAGATAGATAGATAGATAGATAGATAGATAGATAGATAGATAGATAGATAGATAGATAGATAGATAGATAGATGGATAAATGGATAGATGGATATATAGATAGATAGATAGATAGATAGATAGATAGATAGATAGATAGATAGATAGATAGATAGATAGATAGATAGATAGATAGATAGATAGATGGACGAACGGACGGACTGTAAACCATGATATTGAATCTCATTCTTGTACTGGTCCAAGCCATTTTTTTAAATCTTATATCTTCCTCATCATCCTCATCTTCCTCATCATGCTCGTTCGCTGTTTCTCCTGGGCTGTTTCCTGGCTCTCGGCCCATGTTAAGCCTGGGAGGCGTCTCAGGAGAACTCAGAAGAACTCAAACAGTCTGAGTGAGTTCAGTTTGCGCTGAGCGGAGGGGTGAGTGTGTGCACAGTAGCTTCCACGACTTCATTGTGCAGAACGCTTGAACATCTCCAACAGCACTGATCCTGACGACACCAGAACTCCAGGTGAGTGTCATCGCACGTCCTGAGATTAAAAGTGTTCTGAAGTGTCATGTAGTTATTATGACAATCCTTTAGGCGAGTGTGTTGAACACGGAGTATTTATTGGTGTGAATGAAATAAAATTATTGGAACTATTATTTATTATATTATATATATATATATATATATATATATATATATATATATATATATACACGTTTAAATGAGACTTTTACGATCATCATCTGCTCTGAGCCTTTAGACAGGCCTACTTTGTCTACTTGTTTACACTTTATTTTAATTTTTCTTTAGAAAACACTTTATGGTGGTAAACCTCGTGCTCGTACAGTCTACCATGTGTCTGTATTGTGACTCTACGCTCTTATATGGAATGATAATGACACTAAAGAATGTGCCATTACGCATATTTGGATTACAGTAGGTCCCATTGTGTTGTGAACCACATCAGCTTGTGGGAGAGTGACATCACTGAAGAAGTGCATGTGCTTAGAAAAAAAAAATGGAACATAAAAAATAAAAGGTTTTTGGGGTGAAACAGACTTCCATTACATCCTAAGTGCATTAGAGTAAGAGAACGAAGCAGACGTCAAACACCAAACATCTGGGCTGTTCGACTCACTTAGTGGGGTTAAAGGGAAAGTCACTGATATGTCACTGATATGCTGCTTTATGCAGTGACACAAGGTCTGATGTGTGTATAAAGCGACCTTAGTGCTACATAGCTTTGTATTATTTATATAACACGCTGTCTTTCTGTTTACACTGACTCGCAGATCACCCACTCATTCTCACAGTGACTCAGTCTGTGTGTGTGTGTGTGTGTGTGTGTGTGTGTGTGTGTGTGTGTGTGTGTGTGTGTGTGTGTGTGTGTGTGTGTGTGTGTGTGTGTGTGTGTGTGGAAGCCAGTCGCTTTTACTCAACACGTGAGGTGCAGACATGTATCCCTCGGCTGTTTTATTTCACCTCTCGGTGTTTACTGTGAAAGCAGACGGCTTCTTCCATTTAAGTCCAAATTCAAACTTTCCTCAAAAAAGGGGGGAAAAACATTTTTATTTCACCCTATAGCTTCTTATTCCGGTCCCTCATGCTTTAGATATGGAACATCTGCTCCAGTCATTTTCTATACACAAACCCCTTGATGACTTCTGTAAACGCTGCTACGTCCGAACCGGCTCGTATTTTCACTGTAATTCTGCACTCTTCACACGTAAAACTCGTTATAAATAAGGTTTCCAGTAATATTCACAGATAATATTGGAAAATCTGAGGTAAATGTTGACAATTATGGCATCATTTCCATGGTCTGTATGTAGCTGGATGTTGTTAGCAACAAATCTGAGGAAAATGTTTGCTGTTTATGCTTTTACTCCTTTATAAGATTTCTATAAACTTGTCAGAAAACCTGTTTCTGACAAAGTTTTCATTCACAGTGTGTATAAAAGGCTTAATGCTACGTGTTAAAATACTTTTTCCATCTTCCCTTACTAATTTATCATCATGCTGATGATTATGATGTTATGTTCTGAGGTAAATGTTTCTCATTTTTGGTCGTATTTTATCTGTATTAAAATGTAGCATTTGTTGCTAATGGTGAAAGCACTGTGTGTGGATTTTTTTGTTAGCTGTTTACCCACACGCCTGAGGAAAACATGTTGCTATTCGAAAAAGTTTTGTCTTTTTGTTATTAAATGTTGCAGAGAAATAAAGTCCTGTAGGGACGTGTCGTTGTCGTATGTCGTGTATTAACGGATAGTTTTAGTTTTCGGTTGTAAAACAGTCGTAACATTTCACCATCTGGAGACTCGGAATCTGTGATGGACAACGAATCTGAGGTAAATGTTGATATTTCTACATTATACAGGTCATTGATTATAATTGCTATAACGTGTAAAAGTGTATAACCGTGTAAAAATGTACTTTCTCAGGACTTTGTGTGGTAATATTTGTGGTAAATGAGGTAATATTGTGGTAATATTTGTGGTAAATGTAATAATGTTTGTTGTAAATGTTGCTATTCTGCCGTTGTACATGTATATAATCAGTTTTAGTGAAGAGCTGTCTTTAGAAGTGGATTCCCGACATATTCCAGGCAAATTCTGGCTCATTATGTGCGATAAAAATTATATTAATTATATTTTTATTCAAGGGGGCACGGTGGCTTAGTGGTTAGCACGTTCGCCTCACACCTCCAGGGTCCGGGTTCGATTCCCGTCTCGGCCATGTGTGTGTGGAGTTTGTGCATGTTCTCCCCGTGCCTCAGGGGTTTTTTCTCCGGGTTCTCCGGTTTCCTCCCCCGGTCCAAAAACATGCACGGTAGGTTGATTGGCACCTTGGAAAATTGTCCCTAGTGTGTGTGTGTGTGTGGTGTGTGTGTGCCCTGTGATGGGTTGGCATTCCATCCAGGGTGTATCCTGCCTTAATGCCCATAGACGCCTGAGATAGGCACAGATTCCCGGTGACCCGAGGGAAGATCGGATAAAGCGCTAGAAGATGTGAATGAATGAATGAATATTTTTATTCATTGGCTTCTACATGATTTGTATAAACAACCTAACTATTATGTCCAACTTAAAATGTCTTTCATTTATTAACCAGTGCACGGTCTGTATTTCCCAGTATCCTATAATATCCCAGTCAGAATTCACCACTGGTATATCAGTTTCATGTTAACGCCTACTGTAAGAAATAAATATATAATAAATAAATAAGATGCTGATTCTTAGTCTTCCTCGTGATGACCCCGAGGCTCTCCATTCTCATTGTTCTTCTCTGTTCTTCCTATTTATTTATTTTTATTTAGAAAAGAAAGGAAATACAGAGAATAAAGAAATGGCTGCGGTCAGTGCAGGTTCGCTAACAGAGGAGCAGCTTGCAGCAATCGATGATGAGCAAGTGCTGAATGACATGGTGAGAAGACAGCTAACACACACACACACATATATAACACACACACACACACACACATATGGTTTGGATTTCAGTAACTTATTTAGTCTGAAAATATTTGGAACAACATTAAAATGTATGTGTTTAAATGAGCTCAGTGACTCAGACCCACATCTTAGAGCTATATTGTTGAACATTTCTCTCTCTGTGTGTGTGTGTGTGTGTGTGTGTGTGTGTGTTTGTCATTCCATAGTTGGACAAGGCTACAGATTTTGAGGAGAGAAGAATTATTCGTGCCGCCATGAGAGAACTGCTGAAGAAAAAGCGGGGTGAGGTGCAGGTCACGTCCCCACAGTGCTGTACAACGCTGCCCAAATCTGGCAAAGTTGTCGAGGCGTGTTTTTATAGCAACTTAACGTCTATTTGTAGGGTGAGAGTCAGGGCTGCTGGCAAAGTCACACTCTATTAAAGTCATGCTTTGGCAAAATATATGAAATGTATACATTTGATGAGTCTAAACATATTTCGTGTCTAGGGTCAACTTTTTTTTGTTAATGTAGCATGTAAATGAGTAACAGTTATAGCTACCCTGTAGCTTTAACAGATTGAATAATTAAATAATTAATTAAATAAAGCTGAATCTCAAACGTTTTTCCTGCCTATAAAGTACACTTCCAGAAAAACCTAAGATTTGCATTTTGTGCATTGGATTTGTTGATGAAGCGCATTTATGAAATGGTTTGTTGCGATCAGAGGCGTCAAGTAACGAAGGATTTTGTGTGTTTATATATATATATATATATATATATATATATATATATATATATAAACTGGAGTAAGTAGTAATTATTTTTCAGCCGACTTTTTACTTCTACTCCTTACATTTTCATGCAATTATACCAAATTTCCTCACATTATTTTTATACGTTAAGTAGTTTTGAAACCAGTATTTTTACGCTTTTACTTGAGAAAAAGCTTGAGTTGATACTTTTGAGTCTGGTGTTTGTGATATATTGATAATCCTTCACGTTTATCTTTCCTGCATCTTCAGAGCAGAGGGACCGGGAGCGTACAGCCCGACAGGAGAACCTGCGCCAGCAGGGTGTGTGTGTAGGATCAAAACCAGCCAATGGTCCAAACAATGTTCAGCAACATAGTGAGTTTTCCTGACATCATACATGGGGATCACAATGCAGCGTAAAAATTATTTAAAGAAAGACGCTTGTGGGTTCTGTACCTATCAGTTATGATAAAGGGGGTGTGGCCTGTATATTCATTAATGACAACTGAAAAGGGTGTGGCTTCAGTATCTAGTGAAGAAGGCATGACCTCAGTCATAATTAAGAGGTGTGTGGTCTTTATTTATTAGTCACACAGAAATGGGTGTGGCCTCAGTATTATTCAGCCACCTTATATAATGTCTGTATTTTAATTGAGATATTTTTTTTCATTGATAAAATTTTATTTTGTTTGTCTCCTTCTTTGTTGTTTTTGTTTTGTAGAATCTGCCCAAGTGAAGACTCCAAGTCCGGCACCTGCAGGTCCGCTTCCTAAAACATCGGCAGGGTGAGAATTTCAGATTTATGAAAATGGGAAATGAACTAATGCGTGTGTTCAATTCTGACGTGCCTTTTCTCTGTGTTAAAATCCACGTATGCTTGCAGTGCATTGTGGGTCTTACCTGAAAACTACCGATACATTTATTTCACAGGATTTCTGGCTGAAAATCGACTGCGTTTAATCCGTTCTTGTCTTTTTCCTGGACGTAGTGTGGCTCATCCGCCAGCTGCTGCAGTTCGAGTACCTCGAGGCTCGGCGCTCGGCGGCCCGAACACCAAAGACGTGAAACAGATGCTGCTGGACTGGTGCAGAGCCAAGACTGAACCATATGAGGTGAAAGCAGGAGGGAGCTGACATTTACATCTTCCTATCGTCCCTTTCATGTATTAGCATATTTGCATATGTCAACACAATGCCCAGATTTCATGCCTTTTTACTTTACTTTTGTGTGTTGTTTCTATATTTTGGTTTGTTTTTCAGTATGCTTATAAATTAGCTATGTCAATTCAGCATTGTTTTAAATAATATAGATAAAGAGCATAAAATATATATTTACATAAAAACATAAAAAGCTATTTGCATTAAAACATTGCTACATCGTAACCAAGGGGTGGGGCCTCTGTCATCTCCATTCATAGTAGGGTGTGGCCTCCATATTTATTAGTTAAATTTGGTGGGTGTGGCTTCCCCCAATTAAGGAGTGTGGCCTCTGTATTTGTTAGTTACAGTGAAAAGCATGTGGCCTCTTTACTAATATATCCTAACAAAGAGGGCGTGGCAACTGTATGCGTCAGTCACACTTCAGGAGGCGTGGCCTCTATATTCAATTTCAAGAAGCTGCTCAGGATCGTTCCGTTAAAATTTTTGGGATGGATACTCGTCGTGTTTGTGTGCAGGGTGTGAATATACAGAACTTCTCGTCGAGTTGGGCTGACGGTCTTGCCTTCTGCGCACTGGTGCACCGATTTTTCCCGGACGGCTTCGAGTACTGCACTCTGGACCCATACGACCGCAAAGCCAACTTTGAGAAAGCCTTCAGAACCGCAGAGTGAGCAGAAGATATAATCATCTGTTAGCAAGAACTGGTTTCATTTCATATATATATATATATATATATATATATATATATATATATATATATACTCACACACACACACACACACACACACACACTGTTATACATACTTACTGTTGTGTGTCCTCAGGACATTGGGTGGCTGTCCTCGTCTGCTAGACGTGGATGACTTGCTGCGTATGCGGGAGCCGGACTGGAAGTGTGTGTACACCTACGTCCAGGAGTTTTATCGCTGTTTAGTGGAGAAAGGACTCGTCAAAACCAAGAAGAAGACCCCTTAAGCACACACACACACACACACACATACACACACACACAGTGCCAAAGGTGAGTCAGTCAGAAAAAAATGTAAACTGTCACACACTTTTGATTCTTTACAGCCGTACAGATATTCTATTGCTTTAATTTATGCATAAAATAGTGAAGTACAACATAAATAATTTTTTTGGTTAGTTTTGTGTTTAAAATGAAAGCCTTTTTTTAACAAAATTAATTCTGTTGAAATAAAAGACATATATTGCTCCATAAAAATTTGATAATGTAGAAATTTCAGTGAGAAGAAAACAATAAATAAAGCATTATTTTGGTCACCTAGATGTTTATTAAACAGCCTGATATCATTAAATTGAAATGCATTGTAAATAAATAAATAGTTGTACATACACAATTGGGGCAAAAGTATTAGAACACACACATTTTTCCTATCATATTTCCTCAAATGGCAAAATTGGAGGTGCACAATGACATCAGATATGTTTGGATGTTGGGGCATGAAATTTTTCCCTTCACTGGAACAAAAGCGAAAAAAGCCAGTGATGTGAATATCTGCTTTATATGGGTTGGAGTGGAAGATCTCCTGCTCATGCTATTCCATGTTTCTATTGGTTTATTGGTTAATGAAATAACAGCCAATAAAAAAATTCGAATGGCTGTGCTTTCAAATAGTGTAGGGTTTCCTACATTTCACATTCAGACGCTACGCATTCTTATAATGTGTCTTTTTAACTCACATGCTTTGTATTTCAGAGCACTGTGTGTAAAATACATGTGTGTGATAAATACAGTATGTGTGTGTGTGTGTGTGTGTGTGTGTGTGTGTGTGTGTGTGTGTGTGTGGTGTGTGAGAGAGAGTTTTGCTTCACAATCTACATTCCACAGATGTTACATATCTGTATTAATCTAACTCAGGCAGGCTCTATTATAGTGCATTATAGTGTGTGTGTGTGTGTGTGTGTGTGTGTGTGTGTGTGTGTGTGTGTGTGTGTGTGTGTCTCTGGATGACTTTTTATGGTGTTGTTTTTCTGTTATAGAGGGTAAAAAAAGTCACCCTGCTTATTAAGGACATTGGAGCTGAACCCAGAATTATATTTATCTGAAGTATTCGAATATTTTCAATACACATCCATTTTATACCAGCTAAAACACTGTCTAAAGCAGGGGTCACCAACGTGGTGCCCGTGGGCACCAGGTAGCCCCCAAGGAGCACATGAGTAGCTCTCAGGCTTGCTATAAAAAGTGCACAACTCATCAGTGAGATGCGTCTATAATGTAAAATGTAGTTAATTCGTTGTTGATAGTCACTGTCAAGTGTATTTACATAGATAAATGAGTATCATTAATAATAATAATAATAATAATAATATATAACTAAAGGTAAATTTGTTATTTCAGAGGAGTATTTCAAACTGGTAGCCCTTTATATGACTCGGTGTCCATGTAGTAGCTCTCAGTTACAAAAAGGTTGGTGATCCCTGGTCTAAAGTGTCCTCTTATCCTGCTGCTGAGGGAGGACATTTTAATGAGCTCTTTGTCTATAAATAATTGTAGTGTTGGAGCTCCAGGGATGGAGCTCTTTTTCCTGTTTTGTCATGATGTATTCATGTAGTTATTAATCCAGAGCCTGGAGTTCGATTTTATAAGGCAGAGAGACACATAGGCCACGCCCCCTTTGGTGGAATTAATACACACATAGGCCACACCTCCTTTGGTGGAATTGATGGACATGTAGGCCACACCTCTTTTGGTGGATTTAATTGACACATAAGCCACGCCTCTTTTGGTGAAATTAATTTACAAATAGGCCATACCTCCGTTGGTGGATTTGAACAAAGACCACGTATACTTTGCTTGGACCGATCATGCGTTCTCACTAAACCTGAAATAAAGAGTATTCACACGTTTTATTTCTTTTTTTCTGTGTTTGATCCAGATCAGCGCTTTTATGGAAGTGAGATCCAGCTCAGAACGAAAGACCAACACGCACACACACACACACACACACTGACACACACACACTCACACACTCACAGGAACAGAAGCACGCCTCCGTCAGTCCCACAACAGAATACCAACACCAAATGAACCAGTCATACTACATCCTGCAGACGCTGGGGGGGGGGGGGGGGGGGGGGGGGGGGTTGTAACTGTATATGACCACTAGGTGGCAGACTTAAATCTTTGACTTTTTCTAAAGTGAGAAATGCAGTGTCACTGGTTCCTAATTCTAACCACGAACCCACGCTGTAGTCATGTATCGGATCTAACACACCCTCATCAGCTCAGGCAGAGGTTTTTAAAAATGTATTTTTTTTATATTTCTATTTTGTATTGATTGCATTCAAATCCTCATCTGAAGTTTGTTTCAGATTTATTTTCAGATGCATGAAAGTTCATGAAGAGCTGAAACTAAATACAGCATTTGTAAAAGGACTTCAGGATTCTGATTTTTTTTGTACAAATAAAGTATCGCTCTTTATTCCGATCTGGTGGCATTGTTCATGATTTCAGATTCGAGAACAAGTTCACCCCGAAATGAAATGTCTAACTTTTGCTCATTTATTTAAGAACGATGTGTCACATGTTAGATCCACTGATACGGAGTTACAACACCATCAAAACCATTAAAACACCATCCAACAACACCATGCAGACCATCAAAACACCATCCAAACTATCAAAACACGATCCAACACCATCCAAACCATGAAAGAACACACATGGAAGTATGTAGTAAGAAACATCCCAGAATAAGTTTTAGATTTTCATTCATTCATTCATCTTCTACCGCTTTATCCGATCTCCCTCGGGTCACGGGGAGTCTGTGCCTATCTCAGGCATCTATGGGCATTAAGGCAGGATACACCCTGGATGGAATGCCAACCCATCGCAGGGCACACACACTCACATTCACACACACATTCATACACTAGGGACAATTTTCCAAGGTGCCAATCAACCTAGCGTGCATGTTTTTGGACCGGGGGAAACCGGAGAACCCGGGGAAAAACCCCCTGAGGCACGGGGAGAACATGCACAAACTCCACACACACATTCCCGAGACGGGAATCGAACCCGGATCCTGGCGGTGTGAGGCGAACGTGCTAACCACTAACGCCACCGTGCCCCGTTTTAGATTTTCAATATTTCTAATTTATATTTAATGACAAACTCCCATCAGTTTAATTCGCAGCTTGTCACTTTGCTTTTCCTTCACCTGATTGGTTGATTGTGGAGGTCATGTGATGCAGCTCTTCATCACTCTTCATCACTCTATTTCTTGGATAAATCGCTTTTACATTATTTTGGGGTCGCGTTGTGTAAATGTATGTCCGTGTGTAAAAACAAAACACCACCACACCATCACACCTCCTTTTTTTTTTACCCCTGACACTGAATAATCCTTCCATTACCACACACACACACACACACACACACACACACACACACACACTTTAAGACAATTACGGTAATAAAGCAGAAATCTGCAGTTTCGTCTGAGGCTTCTGGAAATAAATCAACGCATTCTGACCAATCAGCATCGAGGATTCGGTCACAAAGTGCGGTTTGAGGTTACAGACGGATGAAATGATGGACATCTCTGCATGCGCGTGTCTCAGTCCGGGGCACTGACTGTCCCTGCGGTGGGCTGCACGGGGGTCACCGTCGCGCAGGTGCACGCGCGTGGGGGTTACGACGGAACGTGCAACGGTTGCTCGCGCGTCGTTGCTTTTTTCTATCTCCCGTTTTTTTGGTGACGTCACGGACGCCTTTCGGTTTTGACATCAACAGCGGATATTGGAAAGGGTGTGACACGCAGCACATCCCTCTCTCTCTCTCTCTCTCTCTCTCTCTCTCTCTCTCTCTGTCATCGCCACCAAGGACACGGGGACAAGAGGACGCGAGAGGAGGACCAGGTGAGGACTTCCACCGCGATGACCATCACGTCATACGAGGCTCGTGCACGGTGCGTGGTCGTCAGCGCGCGCTCGCTCTCTCGCGGCGTTTTTAGCGAACGCGTTCCCAGTTTGCGGACCGGTTGCGGGTCACGTGACCGACCGACCGGCTCCTCTTCAGTACTAAAGAACCGGCGAGATGTTCGGCTTCGCAACTTTGAAATAATATAAATATATCTATATCTATATTTCGTTATATGGACATTTTTGGCGTTTTGATTCCAGTCGAAGACAAAACAATAACCGGCTTTTATTAAAATCGGTTTCACCTTGTGAATAAAAGGTAAGCCAGGAGAGTGTAAACGCTTTACATACTCATTTGCATATATATATATATATATTTACTCATTATACATTATACATTATACATATATACATACTCATTTGCATATATATTATTAATGTAAATGTAAAATGTAATTATTATTATTATTATTGTTTTGTTTTTTTTTTTTTTTTTTTTTTTTACATTTTTTCATTATTAGCAGGGTTAAAATAAGAAAATGTTTATACCTAGTAAAGAGCTTAGAATAAGTTCGGCTTCTATCCGTTGCGCATGCGTGGACGCTGAGTAACATTGTTCGGCTTCGGTGTGAAGTGTCGAAAATTGGAATTATTTAATTATTCGCACGTTATTCTCATTTCCCATTTGTTTGTTTATTCGTTTATTTATTTATTTATTCGAAAAAATAATCGTTTTTTAAAATACAAATATTTATAAATAATAAATTATAAAAAGGTTTCAAAAAACATTTCAACATATATATTTATATATTTCTTTAGACTACAAAATAATAACAAAAAAAAAACTTGGCCCCGAGTATAACACAGCTGCCATTCCTGGGCCCCTATGAAAGGCCCCTGACACTTTATGATCCAGGGGTGCTGTATCCCATCTTCCAACATCACTGTTTTTTATAACAGTATTCCCCAGTCATTCCTCGTATAATGTATATCAGTTTAAATATAGACATGTAATAACATATGTAAGTTCAAATACAATATATCTACATCATAAATGATTTTGTGAATAATATCCAGGATATCACTATCGCATATGAGGTAGGTTTGTTTTCGAAGGTCAGGCGAATATCTTATACGTAAATACTGCAATCACAATATAATAACATCAATACAATACATTACAATATATTTAACATCAATACCATATATTAACTGAAAGCATGTGTGTTATGTACACCGAAAGCGATAGCTGAGTTATCAAGATTGAATTTGTTGTCATCACACACACACACACACACACACACACACACACACACACAGGCGATGAAAATGCCGACGCAGTAAACGCTGAGTAAAGGCCGCTCGGTGTGGACGCAGCACAGTGTGGGTCTGGACGTTATTTACAGCGACGCCTCGTCGCTCCTGCTGTTCTGGTGTTGATTAAACACTTTCAGATTTTTTTTCCACACACTTATTAATTTTATATCATCCACGTAACGTTCCTTCCACGGCTTTATGAAGTTCACAATCGGTTGCCGAGTTTAACGTCCGACAACTTATTTGTTTCTGTCCTGACAAGCAAAAATGGTTTTATTTCTCTGATTAATATATAAAGTGGGCACGGGGGGTTAGTGGTTAGCACGTTCGCCTCACACCACCAGGATCCGGGTTCGATTCCCGTCTCGGCCATGTGTGTGTGGAGTTTGTGCATGTTCTCCCCGTGCCTCAGGGGGTTTTTCTCCAGGTTCTCCAGTTTCCTCCCCCGGTCCAAAAACATGCACGGTAGGTTGATTGGCACCTTGGAAAATTTTCCCTAGTGTATGAATGTGTGTGTGTGTGTGTGTGTGTGATGGGTTGGCATTCCATCCAGGGTGTATCCTGCCTTAATACCCATAGACACCTGAGATAGACACAGACTCCCCGTGACCCGAGGGAAGATCGGATAAAGAGCTAGAAGATGAATGAATGAATGAATATATAAAGTTTTCTTAGTGGGAATGCAGTTTCTGCTGCGGATGTAAGTAAGGAGTGTGTTTAGGTGGACTTTGTGTGATATACAGCGCACATTGCTCAGAAATAAAGGAGTCTCTGAGGTGGTACTTTGTGCTACCATTAAGAATATATATTACCCGCATGCATTGTTCCTTTAATTATCTTTGGGACTGAATGTTTAAGGGCATAGCGGCGGTTCTCTGTGAGACTCGAGGCATTTTCTCGGTATTGACTTGTCCCAGATTTATCACAGTTTTAACTCGGACTCGTCTCGTTCTTGTGCCTCGCTCTCATTTAATGTGCTTTTGTATTTACAATCCTGGTTTTGATTAAACCAAAATAAACACCTCATTAAATTTAATCTCAGCATCGCGTCAATGATCATCAAACATGACCCAAATGTACATCCAGAGCCCAAGGCTAATAGATATATATATATATATATATATATATATATATATATTATATATATATATATATATATATATATATATATATATATATATATAATATATATATATATATATATATATATATATAGATATATATATATAAATAATAATCATTCAAAAGTTATTTTTGTAAGTTTTCTCATCAGCGAAATAATTGATCACCTGATTGGTCCGAACGAAAGATCTGTAACAGAAGCCACAATGGGTCATGTTTAAAAAAAACACACTAGTGTTGTTCTGGGATCAATAAAAAGTGTCTAATCATTCAACACCAGGTGATTAGACACCGAGCCGACTGGTGGCTCTTTCACCACACACCACACACACACACACACACACACACACACACACACACACACACACTGATACATTGATAGGAAGTGGCTTGGACTATTAGTCAAGCAATAGTTTTTAAATTGGATACCGGACAAACAAAACACTCTATGCTGAAATAGTACTGAACTATATAATACTGAAATATAATTATATAATTAATAAACAGTGACGGAAGGGCACGGTGGCATAGTGGTTAGCATGTTCGCCTCACACCGCCAGGGTCCGGGTTCGATTCCCATCTCGGCCATGTGTGTGTGGAGTTTGTGCATGTTCTTCTCCCCGTGCCTCAGGGGGTTTTTCTCCGGGTTCTCCGGTTTCCTCCCCCGGTCCAAAAACATGCACGGTAGGTTGATTGGCACTTGGAAAATTGTCCCTAGTGTATGAATATGTGTGTGTGTGTGTGTGTGTGTGTGTGTGTGAGTGTGTTTTTGCCCTGCGATGGGTTGGCATTCCATCCAGGGTGTATCCTGCCTTAATGCCCATAGACACCTGAGACAGACACAGACTCCCCGTGACCCGAGGGAAGATCGGATAAAGCGCTAGAAGATGAATGAATGGATGAATGAATAAACAGTGACGGGGAGTGACTAGTTACATGTAACGGCGTTACGCAATTTAGTTACAAAATGACAGTAATTCGTTACAGTTACTGAGAAAAAAAACGTGTAATTAAATTACAGTTAGTGCTGAAAATGTTAACGATTACAAATATTTGTTACATCGGAACAATTTCATGTCAAATCGGCGCTTTAGACGACGGCGCGATTTTCAACTGATATTGATTTGGACTATGACAATCTACTGCAGCTTTATTCCGAAAAATATACTGAAATGTTTTTCCTTAGAACCTTAACTTAAAGCGCCACCTAGTGGACAAAACGTAAAGTAATGAAAAAGTAATCACTTTTATAAAGTAATTGAAAATACACTACTTATTACATTTTGAATAGGATCATTTTATAATCTGTATTCTATTACATCAGCGATTCACCTCTAGAGGGCGCTCTCGTAACAACAGTGGACTGGAACCCGGAAAAACTATTGGAAAGTAGATTGATCTGATTAAATCAGTAAACCTTTATTAAATTGTGTGATGATTCTAAAAGTCGCCCAGTACAGAAGCCAGTGCTGGCCACCACTGATATATATATATATATATATATATATATATATATATATATATATATATATATATATAGTCAAATTATACATGTGACACCTGGTCATAATTAAGATCTCCAAAGCGTGTAAACCATATCTGCATGAAGTACACCGGGGTATTGTCATGCTGGGACAAATTTGGGATTCTAGTAAGGGCCTAAATATTTAACATTTTAATTGTATATTTTTTATATATTTTATATTATAGTTTTAATACTAAAAGCGAGCGATACGGCAGGACAGGACCGAGGCAGAGAAAGACGATAAAGAAAGTGTTCGGCGACGAGGTCACTGAGGACGTGTGTTCATCAGACACCAGTTCATCATAATCATATTTTTCGATTTTCCACTCTGTGTATAATACATCCACTGCTCATATACAGCTCATATCTGACAGCTGTCTCGGAAAAAAACAAACAAACAAACAAAACGCTTTGCATATAAAATTTGTACGTAAGATCATATCAGCTCGTAATGACTCGGGCGTTTGATCATCAGCCCTGATATAAATACCGAGGCGTTTAATCCTCATACAGTCAGGGGGTGTTAATGAGTGTGTGATGTTGTCAGTGTACGCTTATATTTGGTAATGTTTATCATTTTCTAAAAATAAAAAGGAAGGGATATTATTTACTTTTATGTTTTAAGATCAAGTAGGGGCACGGTGGCATAGTGGTTAGCACGTTCGCCTCACACCGCCAGGGTCCGGGTTCGATTCCTGTCTCGGCCATGTGTGTGTGGAGTTTTGGTGCATGTTTCTCCCCGTGTCTCAGGGGGTTTTTTTTTTTCTCCGGGTTCTCCGGTTTCCCCCCCGGTCCAAGAACATGCACGGTAGGTTGATTGGCACCTTGGAAAAATTGTCCCTAGTGTATGAATGTGTGTGTGTGTGTGTGAATGTGTGTGTGTGCCCTGCGATGGGTTGGCATTCCATCCAGGGTGTATCCTGCCTTAATGCCCATAGATGCCTGAGATAGACACAGACTCCCCGTGACCCGAGGGAAGATCGGATAAAGCGGTAGAAGATGAATGAATGAATGAATGTTTTAAGATCGCGTTTGGGCGATCAGTAGTTTGTTCTCCTACAGTAGTGTGTTAGTGTGTTGTTATCGAGATGTATTTATTATTCATTGTCTCTTTTGTTTCTGGAGAGAATAAAAGAAACAATCCACGCTTGACTTCGCTCCGTTTTCCCTCCTCATCAAACACCGCAGTGCATGTGATCTCGCCAAACTCTGTCCCGAGACTCCTCTGCACAAAAACTCGCCCGATCTGTCCACGGCGAGCAGATGGAGCCGGAGCGAGCCATTATCTCGCATTATTCGCTCCGACGCGTCTCCGGATGACGAACGTGGGAGTAAAAACGAAGCCGGTAATTGTAGCGTAAACAAGATTGACTTCAGAAATGTGACCTTTTTGACCTTCAGGTCAGTGCAAAGGAAAAGGAATTCGCTGAGGAATTATGGGATTCCAGCAAAGGTTGTTGGGCCATGGAAGTTGTTGCCAGGCAACATGAAAGTGGAGCAGGATAGATGAGAGAGAGAGAGAGAGAGAGAGAGGAGAGAGAGAGAGAGAGAGAGGGAATTGAGGGAGTATCTGTCATCTGCAGGAAGGAAGATGATCCTCGCTGAGTTCTGAAAGCGTGCTGATGTCAGTCGTGACGTCCCGATCAGGACAGGGATACGGGACATGAAAGCTAAAACCTCCCCCTCTCTCTCTCTCTTTCTATCGCTCTCTCTTTCTCTCTCTCTCTCTCTCTGTTTGAACCTCTTACTCTCACACACAGTCCTGCAAACAGCATCAGACAGAGGGAGGTGTGAAGAGAATACTAACTCCTCTCACCCTCCGTCACCCTTCACACTTTCACAACCTCTTCCGCATCCCTTTATCAGCATCACGCAAGCACATCGTTTTTATTCTTCTTCTTCTTTTAAATTACAGACGCCGTTACTGACATTTTATGACATTTCCACAAGTGCAAATTACTTATTGCATTCAATTTCACCCTCTAACAGAATTTCTTCAAAAAGATTTATTTGATTTGAAAATCAGGAACCCGAGATCCAAATGACTTTATAATGAAGATCGGATTTTTAGTGACTTGGTTTTGTTGAATTTCTATGTAAGTTTTTTTTTTGAGCCATTTATTTCAATTTGTTCCTTTAATCAGAAATAAAACAGCTTAATACTAATAAACTTAATTACAGTAGCTAGTTCCAATAATTTATATATATATATATATATATATATATATATATATATATATATATACAGTGTTGGGGAATAACGAGTTACATGTAATGGTGTTACATAATTTAATTACAAAATAAAAGTAACAGTAATTCGTTACAGTTACTGAGCAAACAACATGTGTAAATTAAATTACAGTTACTTTTGAAAATGTTCAAGATTAGAAATCCCAAAGACCACCACATACCACATATATACATATATATATATATATATATATATAGATATAGATCTATATATATATATATATATATATATATATATATATATATATATATATATATATGTAATGAGTGATGTAGTTTATTCTGCGTTGTGTTGGCGAATGAACAAGACCCAAACTACAAAGACGTCTCTGAGCATTTTTCATTCTGGACAAAGAAAAAAACCCCAAATGAATAAAGCAACTTCAGTCCGTGTCGTTCCTTGATCATTTCAGAATTGACCTTTCCTCACAGGGGACACGGTGGTTTAGTGGTTAGCACGTTCTCGGGGGTTCGATTCCCGCCTCCGTACCGTTTGGAACCTAAACGGTTTATATGGAAAGCAACCGAATCCGGAACATAATTCTTAAAGGGGCCACGTACCATATTTAACACTTAAAACAACCACTTTAAAAATGTACATAGAAATGAACAAGAAATTCAGAGTGAAATAAATATAAAATAATGAATCATGAATCATTGTAATGAACTTTATTAAGTTAGAGTACACGTGAAAAGTATTCATTTATGGTACATTGCGAACAATTAATGTTTGGCAATTAACCAATATTCAATATTTGAATCTGTTGACAGCCCAAATATTTATAAATCTCTGGATGTTCCAATGGGGCACGGTGGTTTAGTGGTTAGCACGTTCGCCTCACACCGCCAGGGTCCGGGTTCGATTCCCATCTCGGCCATGTGTGGTGTGTGGAGTTTGTGCATGTTCTCCCCGTGTCTCAGGGGGTTTTTCTCCGGGTTCTCCGGTTTCCCCCAGTCCAAAAACATGCATGGTAGGTTGATTGGCACCTTGGAAAATTGTCCCTAGTGTGTGAATGTGTGTGAATGTGTGTGTGTGTGTGTGTGTGTGCTGCGATGGGTTGGCATTCCATCCAGGGTGTATCCTGCCTTAATGCCCATAGACTCCTGAGATAGGCACAGGCTCCCCGTGACCTGAGGAAAAATCGGATATAGCGGTAGAAGATGAATGAATGAATGGATGTTCCATATGGGAGTCATGCAATAAAAGACTAAAGGAAACAGTGATATTGCATTGCTTTGCTTTTGAACGTCGAGTAAAAAACGATCGGATCACTCTTTGAGGCGACTCGTTATTCTGAGGTAGTTTTGGGGACATGGTGAGGAAGCCTCGGTCCAGGAGGGTCTCAGTAATTGGTAGAAGAATGCTGAGGATGGAAACGAGGTGGACTGAGAAAGAGGTTTAGTTGGTTTAGGGAAGAGTTTAGAGTTGCAAAATATCAACAGGACAAACTGAGTAATGCTAACAATCCTACTAATGCTAAGTCTCCTGTTATGATTTTACTTTAGCGTATCTTAAACACTCTGTAGTTTTGTCCTTTTTTTAATGTCTAATAATGTTTTCTGAAGGTTGATAATTCCACTGCAGTCTGGCTAAAGCGGCTCGTTCCTGATGCAGTCCACAGGGGCACAACGGCTTAGCCCCTCTTCAGTTCCCATCCTGCCCCCTCCGGCTTCAGTCTGCCCCGCCGCGAAGACCTTAAACCCCTCACTCAACACTGCCAAGATATCAGACGCATCCCAGAAGGAATGTGGAATCCCATCATCCGCTTCTTTAGCGTCCGGCTCCGTTAGCATCAGCCGACCCAGACCTACTGCCAGATGTGGGGTCAAATCCCCCCGGACTGCCGACCCTCCTGCAATTTTACCCGTTATTCCAGCAGGGACTTCTTCATCTCAGGCAGCTGCAGATTCGCTACAAGGACGCCGCAGCCCACAAAATTCCCATCTTGGACTCAAAGATGCTCAGCTCAGTCCAAATGCCCCCGTCAGTTCCATTAACACCCAGTTCAGCCCCAGCACAATTCCCAACTCGTTAACGTTCCCTGGTCCTCCTGTACAAGCGGCTCGGAGTCTTCTTCCAAAAGCAAGCACTCATTCCTCTTCTATTCCACAACCCGGCCTCCCGAGTCAAACCCCTCCGGAGCCGATTCTCATAAGTCCTGGCACCGCAGACAAATCGCCACACAACAAGCCGCCCGACGAGGAGGGAGATTTCAGGTAAGAATCCTTTAAAATGCATGAAATTATATTAAGACGTGTAGAACTTTGGCTCACTTTTTCTTTGCTGACTGTGAATGTGTTGCCATGGCAATAATACAACCGTTTTCTTTGAAGCATTAGGTTTACCTTGACCCCTTGAAGTGATTTCTTTCTGAAAAAAATAAATAATTAGGTTTACTAGGTACAAGTTTAACGCCTGCATGATTTGATTTACTGAAAAAAAATAATAAATAAAGTGACAGGAGTTACACAGGCCACACCCCTTTTACTTTTACAGATAAAGTGACAGGATACACAGGCCACACCCCTTTATACTGTGCTGACTGACAGATACACAGGCCACACCCCTTTTACTGTGACTGACTGAGAGTTACACAGGCCACACCCCTTTTACTGTGACAGACAGATACACAGACCACACCCCTTTTACTGTGACTGACAGATACACAGACCACACCCCTTTTACTGTAACTGACAGATACACAGGCCACACCCCTTTTACTATGTAACTGACAGATACACAGACCACACCCCTTTTACTGTGCCTGACAGACACACAGGCCACACCCCTTTTATTGTGCCTGACAGATACACAGGCCACACCCCTTTTACTTACTGACAGTGACAGCCACACCCCTTTTTGTACTGACAGATACACAGACCACACCCCTTTTACTGTGCCTGACAGACCACACCCCTTTTACTATAATTGTGCCTGACAGATACACAGGCCACACCCCTTTTACTGACAGATACACAGGCCACACCCCTTTTATTGTAATTGTGCCTGACAGATACACAGGCCACACCCCTTTTATTGTGACTGACAGATACACAGGCCACACCCCTTTTACTGTGACAGACAGATACACAGGCCACACCCCTTTTATTGTGAATGACAGATACACAGGCCACACCCCTTTATATTGTGCCTGACAGATACACAGGCCACACCCCTTTATATTGTGCTTTTACTGACAGATACACAGGCCACACCCCTTTTATTGTGCCTGACAGATACATACACAGGCCACACCCCTTTTATTGTGCCTGACAGATACACAGGCCACACCCCTTTTAAAAGACCACACCCATTGTTGACTGACAGATACACAGATACACAGCCACACCCCTTTTATTGTGACGTGACTGACAGACACACAGGCCACACCCCTTTTGACTGACAGATACACAGACCACACCCCTTTTACTGTGACTGAGAGTTACACAGGCCACACCCCTTTTACTGTGACTGCCTGACAGATTACACAGGACACACGGGTCACACCCCTTTTATTGTGACTGACAGATACACAGACCACACCCCTTTTACTACGTGACAGATACACAGCCACACCCCTTTTACTTGTGACTGACAGACACACAGGCCACACCCCTTTTATTGTGACTGACAGATACACAGGCCACACCCCTTTTATTGTGACTGACAGATACACAGGCCACACCCCTTTTATTGTGCCTGACAGATACACAGGCCACACCCCTTTTATTGTGACTGATGACAGACACACAGGACCACACCCCTTTTATTGTGACTGACAGATACACAGGCCACACCCCTTTATATTGTGCCTGACAGATACACAGGCCACACCCCTTTTATTGTGCCTGACAGATACACAGGCCACACCCCTTTTATTGTGACTGACAGACACACAGACCACACCCATACTGACAGACACACAGACCACACCCCTTTTATTGTGACTGACAGACACACAGACCACACCCCTTTTATTGTGACTGACAGACACACAGACCACACCCTTTTTATTGTGACTGACAGACACACAGACCACACCCCTTTTATTGTGACTGACAGACACACAGACCACACCCCTTTTATTGACACAGACAGCCACACCCCTTTTATTGATTGTTTTTTTTTTTGACTGACAGACACACAGACCACACCCCTTTTATTGTGACTGACAGACATACACAGACCACACCCCTTTTATTGTGACTGACAGACACACAGACCACACCCCTTTTATTGTGACTGACAGATACACAGGCCACACCCCTTTTATTGTGACTGACAGACACACAGGCCACACCCCTTTTATTGTGCCTGACAGACACACAGACCACACCCCTTTTATTGTGCCACACCCCTTTTACTGACAGACACACAGATACACAGGCCACACCCCTTTTATTGTGCCTGACAGACTGTTTGTTGTGACACAGGCCACACCCCTTTTATTGTGACTGACAGACACACAGGCCACACCCCTTTTATTGTGACTGACAGATACACAGACCACACCCCTTTTATTGTGACTGACAGACACACAGACCACACCCCTTTTATTGTGACAGATACACAGGCCACACCCCTTTTACTGACAGACACACAGACCACACCCCTTTTATACACAGTGCCACACCCCTTTTATTGTACTGACAGACACACAGACCACACCCCTTTTATTGTGACTGACAGATACACAGGCCACACCCCTTTTATTGTGACTGACAGACACACAGACCACACCCCTTTTATTGTGCCTGACAGACACACAGACCACACCATCATCTCTTTTAACATGAGACATTAAAGCCTAATTAGATCCTGTAGGGATGGAGACAGGGTTGTTTTGGGACGCCGTCTCCCCCGAGTCCGTGTCTCCACAGAGGACGAAACAATCAGAGCGGCGACGTTCTCCGATCCGTGTCTCCGTCATGCTCTGTAGTCTGTGAGTGACAGAATGAGCTCAGCGAGGCTGCACTGGCCATGTTCCCACTCACAGACATCACACAGCAGCTTGTAGCACATCATCTTCAGCTGCTCTGCCAGGCACATGATGACAAACCATGACAAAACATTTTTAGTATTATGTCGTACCCTGCTGGATAATCCACACCTCCTGCTTCCAGACCTGAGAGAAGACAGGATTTAGGTGTTTAATTGGCGCTATTAGTGCTACATCATGGAAGTAGGTGTAACACAAAAAACACACGGGTTATCGCTCATAAAAATGTCATACAAATGATACAAACACCTACGTTAAAGCTTTTTGTGTATCAAATCCAGCCTTGGTTGTTGTTGTTGTTGTTGTTGTTGGCCTAAATCTCCAGAACACATGGCATTTCTGTAACACTACAGACAGCTCTGCGCTTTGGCAAAATGTACCCCTCACGGCTTATTTTCACAGCTCCTGTTTACTCAAAGCGCCGCAACCCAAAACACAGCTGGGTCAATTCAGGGTCAAGACGTTTTTTCACTGCAGCTGAACTGCGCTAGATCCGACTCCGGGAGCAGATCGAGACCGCTCGGATACACCGAGGATCGTCCCAATGTTATTTACAAACAGAGACCCTTTTTAAACCCTTTTTTCCCCGCGACTGGCTCATAGGATGTTCTCATACAGAAAACAAAAAGCATTAGGCACCATTAAAAAGTCCATTAGTGTTCCGTCATCGCCGTCGATTCCTGTCGTGCCACATCTTTATTTTTCATCCACATCCGTGTTCGAACTGTCCGAATTCATTTACACAACATGCTGGGCTGTAATAGCTGTAATGGCCTCCTTCTTTCATTTATTATTCATTCCTTTATTGATTCACTCATTTATTATTAAGTAGGAATACCCTCCAGAGACCAGCGTCTCGTTTTTCACAGAGACCCCACATGTTGACAAACAATGTAATCAAAACTTCCTTCTAAAAGTGTACCTGCGGGGGCGCTGTGCCAAAAATAGGTTTTTGTTTTGGTGAATTGAGCAACAATATAACCTGGTATAGACGCAACGTTTCCTCAATGTTTTTTTAACCGTTGAATCCACTGTTGGAATAAACAAAAGAATTCTCCATTATATAATTGTTAATGAGTGGGGCACGGTGGCGTAGTGGTTAGCACGTTCGCCTCACACCGCCAGGGTCCGGGTTCGATTCCCGTCTCGGCCATGTGTGTGTGGAGTTTGCATGTTCTCCCCGTACCTCAGGGGTTTTTTCTCCGGGTTCTCCGGTTTCCTCCCGGTCAAAAACATGCACGGTAGGTTGATTGGCACCTTGGAAAAATTGTCCCTACTGTGTGAATGTGTGTGTGTGTGTGTGTGTCCTGCGATGGGTTGGCATTCCATCCAGGGTGTATCCTGCATTAATGCCCATAGACGCCTGAGATAGACACAGACTCCCCGTGACCCGAGGAAAGATCGGATAAAGCGCTAGAAGATGAATGAATGAATGAATAATTGTTAATGCCATTGTTCTGGAATTAAGGATGTATTTTCCTTTTAATGCATTGTTTTCATTTTCTGCGAATGGAACTCGATTGTCTTTGGGGTTTTCTGTTAAAGAAATGATTTTGTAATATAGCGCATCTTTCTCCATTACGAGGCATCGTTTGATTATCGAGTGCATGTTTCTCTTTATCATTGTGCATTGTGCATCTCTTTATTTGTCACATATACATTACAGCATACAGACATTTTTCCTTTGCATATCTCAGCTTGTTGAGGTCAGAGCGCAGGGTCGGCAGTGATACAGCGCCCCCTGGAGCACAGAGGTTTAAGGGCCTTGTTCATGGACCTAAGAGTGTCAATTTGCCAATATAATATATTATAATACGTTATATAAGGACATGGTTCTCTCTTATGAAGCATTGTTTTATTATAAAGGGCATGTTTATTCTATAAAAAAGATTGACATTAATGGGGCAATGTTCATTATATGCATATGATCTTATACATATGCACGTTATGCATTATATTCATATATTGTTATACATATGCATATAATGCACGTTATGCATATACATATGATGCATCATGTTTCTGCATTCGTTTCATTGTTCTCCATTTAAAGCTCCATTGTTTGTTCTATTCTCGTTATTCTCAGTGAAGTGCTTCTTCATTAACAACCATTAGATTCTCTCGTTATTTACCACAATCATGTAGATCTTTAGTTAAAAACGTTTGTTTCCAATGTTGTGCTTCATTTGTTATCTCTATTAATGACGCGCTTTACACTTTCATCCAGATGATTATTGATTGATGTTTTCTTCTTAAATAACACGTTTTCTTGTTTGTTTGTAGGGTTCACATCGTCACGTGGAACGTCGGCTCGGCGATGCCACCCGATGACATCAGCGCACTGTTCGGCCCGGGAGTCAGTGATGGCTGCACAGACATGTTTATTGTCGGGTGAGACGGTTTGTTATGTGTCATGCGACATGCCCAGACCTGCAGCTCGAGACATTTAATTCACTTTCCAGCGCTAACCTGCCAAATCCAAATCCAGCGCACCTCCAAACAACTCCAAATTGGCAGGAGCAGGTGCGTCAGGCAGGCAGGCAGGGCTGGAAAGACTTTCTCTAGGGGTGAGAGATCCTGCAGGGTTTGTTGACTCTCATTGCTCTGAGGTGTTTGTGTATCACACGATGTTTCCCCTCCATTCCCAGATTGCAGGAAGTGAACTGTATGATCAATAAGAGGCTGAAGGATGCGCTCTTCGTGGACCAGTGGAGTGAGCTGTGCATGGACACACTCGGACGCTTCCGTTACGTCCTGGTCAGTGAAAAGACGCTGCGAGGAACTTCTCTGCACTCAGATCCAGTCACATTTTATTCCCATTTTATTTGTCTCATACACACGCAGACATAATACGACATGCAGCGAAATGCTTTTAACACCCGTACAGCATGTAAATACAACGGAGAGAAAAGACAAAGAAGATAGTGCAGACATTATAAATAAATGTAAATTAAAAAGATAAAGAAGAATAAAAAATAAAATAGAATAAAAGTGACATTTTATAAAAAATATATAAAAAATATTGTATAAAGCGACCAATGTAAAGCCTAAAGAAACCAGTGTAAAGTGTCTGGAGTAACGTGACTCGTGTAAAGTGTCCAGTGTAAAGCCTAAAGAAACCAGTGTAAAGTATCCGGTGTGAAGTGTCTGGAGTAACGTGACTCGTGTAAAGTGTCCAGTGTAAAGCCTAAAGAAACCAGTGTAAAGTATCCGGTGTGAAGTGTCTGGAGTAACGTGACTCGTGTAAAGTGTCCAGTGTAAAGCCGTAAAGCAACCAGTGTAAAATCCGGTGTATCTGGAGTAACGGTGTAAAGTGTCTGGAGTAACGTGACTCGTGACTCGTGTAAAGTGTCCAGTGTAAAGCCGTAAAGCGTAAACCAGTGTAAAGTGTCCGGTGTAAAGTGTCTGGAGTAACGTGACTCGTGT
>JACRUU010000028.1:865154-867654 GCA_030449085.1 Kryptopterus vitreolus | reverse complement strand
ACATGGGCTACACCGTTAGCGACCACAAACCCGTCTCCGCCCTTTTCTCCCTGCATGTGAGACAAAGCAATCGTATTGAGACTTTTCTATCTAAAACCTGGGGGGGCAAACATTTTTGGCTCAGGGGCCACATTGATGAAAATTTGGCGAATGGGGCCGGACCCATATATATATATATATATATATATATATATATATATATATATAGATATATCATTATATATATATATATATATATATATATATATATAAACATATAATAAAAAGGCACTAATGTGAATACTCAATGTATCAATGCGCCACCTGGTGGAGTGTCCGGTAATTGCAGGACAAGGTGAAATTAATGCAATTCTAATTATGATATGATTTAATTTGGACAATTCTGTACCAGATTAAAAGGACCGAAGGGTCCGGATGTGTCCCGCGGGCCCTAGTTTGCGACCCCTGATGCCTGTTATACAGATGCCCCAGAAATGTTTGTGTCTCGGCAGTTCCCCTTTAAGCTGGACCTTCCGTTAGTCAAACTGGAGGTGGAAAAGGAGTGGACCAAAGTGTCGGATGCGAGCGCCAAGTTCACTACAGCGTCAGGTTTCCAGAGAAGCTCCTGGGACTGGGTGGGATTGTACAAGGTAAGAAAGAGTGCGGTTCAGATGAAGGTCATGAGCGACCAGTGAACTTCAGGCGAACCTTTGGCAGCGTCGCGTACGCATTCCATCCTCAGCTTCTCCGACAGACACTCCAGTATTACTTTACTGACAAAAGTGAAAAGTTAAATCTCCTACACAAAAAGCTTCACTCAAATCCAGCCTGGATCGCACCAGCTTTCGCCCCCACATTATCAAGAGATCACGCTTCTGAATGCCAGCGCTCTCTGCGCCAGGAGTCAGGAGAGCAAAACTGCCAACGCTCTCTCTCTCTCACTCTCACTCTCTCTCTCTCTCTCTCACACTGGTGTCAAAAATTTTCACATTCATTCCTCAGGTAGAAGTTTAGATACTCAGGTTTAAAAGAAGGTTGAAGTAGAGCTTTTTACTCGAGCAAAAGTGTAAAAGTTCTGGTTTAAAAACAACTTAAAGTAAAAAAGTAATATAAGGGGAATAAAGCGCCATTAAGGATACAATTTTAGGTTTAAATGCTTTGTTTTAGGTCTTCAATAATCGTAAACACGTCGTAATCTTTGCTTTGTTTACGGTGTTGTTGTAGTTCTTTCGTCCGATAGTCCCTATAAAATGATGACTCTCTCTTTAATAGACATTTATTTTGTTTTTTTGTTTTAGCGATGGGGAAGTGCAAGTTCAGCGATACTTAACTCCGACTTGCTTTTGTGAGAATTTGTGTGTCTTTGGTGTCGTCGGGTTTTAAATTTCATTCCTAATGGTCATAAACAAGTTTAAAAAAATAAATAAATAAAAATGTTGACTTCAGCGGAAACCCTACGTATGTACACTGTTTATACAGAGCCGTATGTTTTGCTAAACTGTAATTTGTTGAATTATGAACAATTTACGGTATAATATGTAATATTATAATAATAATAATAATTATTATTATTATTATAGCGCAATAGTCCTCATTTGTCTAGCTAATGATTAGTTGTTATATGTAAACTCTCCCGTTCCCAATGTGTCCCAATTATCCATATAATTTTTTATAGCCTGTAATTTAAGTTATATTAATTTATCCAGTGCAACAGGATTCAGCTCATATGTTTAATGCGCACTTCCGTCGTCTTCACTGAAAGTCGTGCATGTAACTGGTTCTTCTTTAACATCGAGCTCCTGTAACAGAGGCTTATTATTAATGTGCCAAGAAAAGAAAACGCCCATTAAATATATCTGTACGCTTCATGTCTCGCCCCCATTGTAATCCTGGTGTAACGGCCTCGGTGCTTTCAAGAAATGATCGATCGCCATAACAACATTGTTGCCAGGGACCTGAGCCATGTGGGTGCCAACAAATCTGAGCACTGTTAGATCTAATGATGGTGATTAAACTCGTGACCCGAATCCACCCAATTTTAACACGTTACAAGTGACATTTCGATACGTGGATTCTACATCAAATCCTAACGGCATGTTGTTAATCAATTGGTAATTAATTAATTAATTAATTACTAATTATAAATGAAATTCGAATCCACTTTTCAGGAGTGCAGAAATGTCCGTGTTGCGTCACAGCCGTGATTTATCTGCAAATTCACAGTAAGAAAGAACGAGTCCGATAAACATACATGCGCATAAGCATAGATTCATAGATTTTCATTATCGCAAATGTCACAATGTGTGTTTTAGAGAATGTTTTTTTTTTTTTGGCTTTATATGTCCTCTGTGAACTCTTTCCTGTCAGGTGGGATTCCGACACCACAAGGACTATGCAGCGTACGTCTGGGCCAAATCGGACCATTCCACTCAGGTAATCAAAAAATTGAGCACAATAATCCTGAAAAGCACTCGGACAATCTGATTAGTGTGTGAGATTACACTAAAGACCTTACGACGCT
>JACRUU010000028.1:845154-860154 GCA_030449085.1 Kryptopterus vitreolus | reverse complement strand
CTCAGGGGGGTTTTTCTCCGGGTTCTCCGGTTTCCTCCCCCGGTCCAAAAACATGCACGGTAGGTTGATTGGCACCTTGGAAAATTGTCCCTAGTGTATGAATGTGTGTGTGTGTGTGTGTGTGTGTGGTGTGTGTGTGTGTGTGTGTGTGTGATGGGTTGGCATTCCATCCAGGGTGTATCCTGCCTTAATACCCATAGACGCCTGAGATAGACACAGACTCCCCGTGACCCGAGGGAAGATCGGATAAAGCAGTAGAAGATGAATGATGACTGAATAAACACTGAGGTCTGTTTACATTTAATTAACACTAAAAGATGTTTTTGATGACACGTTTGTACTTCATTAGGGGAAATTAGCGCGCTAGTTCCATCAGCAGAGCTTTCTGGCTCTCGAGTCTTTTGAAACCGAAAGCTAAAGGAAATTCCGCGGCAGGTTTTATACGTTGGTGTGATTTAAGCACCTGTAATTCTCCAAAGCATTTTTGCCGTTTGTAAAAGCGCTCGGCCGGAACAATAAAGACAGTGTTTAAAGTTTGGCACGGCGTGAATTCCGCAGCACAGCGCTTTCCTGCATATCCACGAGGTCATACATAATGCTACGCTACGTACGCTGGGAATGAACGTCTATATTTCTAACCAAGCTGTGCCTTTTCACCCAATTATGAACGTCTATAAGACGGATCAACAACGACTCTTAGCATGTGATGTGTTGAGAAAGAGTTCAGGAGAAACATTTGATTGATTTCCACATGTGCTATATTGTAAGATTGAGGATAATGGAGGTTTATGGGAGATACAGTGTGGGAGTGGGAGCACAGTGAATAATATAATGGACTTCCTATTGGAAAGTTAATTGGAAATTCCAAGCGCCTTCTATTGGGCCCTTGAGCAAGGCCCTTAACTCTCTAACTCATATATATATATATATATATATATCTATATAGTGTGTGTGTGTGTGTATATATATATATATATATATATATATATATATATATATATATATATATATATATATATATATATATATATATGAGAGGGGGGGGTAGCTCAGTGGTCTAAGGCGCTGGGCTGCTGATGGGAAGATCCGGGTTCGAGCCCCGGCATGGCCAAGCTGCCGCCCTTGGGTCCTTGAGCAAGACCCTTAACCCTCTGTGCTCCAGGGGGCGCCGTATCATGGCTGATACCCTGCGCTCTGACCCCAAACTACCAACAACAAGCTGGAAAAGATATGAGAAGAAAGAATTTCACTGTGCTGTAATGTATATGTGACCAATAAAGGATATTATATATATATATATATATATATATATATATATATATATATATATATATATATCAATTATTGTTTTATAACTGCATGAAAATAAAAAACAAATTTTTTTTTACATATTTATTTATTGTGGTGTTTTATTTTAATCAGAAATGTAAAAAAAAATTGAATTCGTTGTGTTTTAAAGCCAAAAACGCAAAAAAAAATCACCATTTATACCTCATTTTGGTGAAGCACATAAAAAAAAAAGCTCGGAAAAAATCTTACTGGAACAAAAAGACCTGATTTTGAGTGAGTACATGTGGATGAAGGGAAATATTGTGAGTTTTAATTTATTTAATGCTAGAATTTGGCCAGTTTATGGATTTATTTACTTCCCGAACATTGTGTCACAACTGTACAATATTATCACTAATATTATCAGGTTTTTTTTTGTCAGTGTGTGGGTTTTATTTTATGCGATACGTCTTGCTACGTTTGGATCGATGGCGTTGAAACACATGGGAGTTAACCTGAGACGTTTCCTTTGTGTTGTTTATGACACGGCGAGCCCTGATTGGGCCGGACCGGAGACCAGTGTGGATCATGTGACAGGTCGCTTGTAAAGCTGCTTAAGAACACAGAGAGTCCTGATTCCAGCTGGAAAGCTGAGACACTCGTTCATGACCGCATGACTGAACCTTCTCACTGACCTTTTGTTTAAAGGCTTTTTAGCCTCAAAATGTTACAATACAAGGTCACAAACACACATTTGGGAGAAATATTGGGAAATTATCGGGAGCTGATCGCGGGACGGGAGGAATTTGAGCGTGAAAAGGAAGAACGTGATAAGGGACCTGAGCTGGAACAAACTTATAGTGAAGATTTTATATGTAAAACTTGGAATAATCCAATATTTAGCCATAGCTTCGTCTGGTAAGTGGTTGAGATGATTACCACAAGGATACCAGGTGAAAATTCCAGCTGTGGTGTAAATGTAATTACTTAATTACTGTACTTACAACATTGTAATTATGTGCCTTTTTAGGCGAGAAAAAAGTGTTTCTGATAAAATCATTTCTTATATACTATAAATTCTAGTAGTACTATAATAGTAGTAATGCTATACTATATATAAATATAAATATATAGTGGTAAAGTTAGCATGTTCGCCTCACAACGCCAGGGTCCGGGTTCAATTCCCGTCTCGGCCATGTGTGTGTGGAGTTTGTGCATGTTCTCCCCGTGCCTCTCAGGGGGTTTTTTTCTCCGGGTTCTCCGGTTTCCTCCCCCGGTCCAAAAAACATGCACGGTCAAAAAGGTTCATCTTGTCCCGAAGCTTGTGGGTCAACATGATTGGATTCCACCTTGGAAAATTGTCCCTAGTGTATAAATCTGTGTGTGTGTGTGTGTGTCCCATTGTCTCCATTGTGTGTGCCACCCATTTTTTTCGTCTGTGTTTGGCTGCATGAAAGATCTCCACAGTCCTGAATAATATGTCCTGCAGTTATTTAATGGTGCCCCTTTACATATTTTCTTTCGGACGATAGAACTTTTCCTGAGATAGTGTGTACTCACAGACACAGGATTATGGGCTTGAGACACAATACTCCCCGTGACCCGAGGGAAGATCGGATGTAGCGATGTCTGACTTTCATTTGTAGAAGATGAATGAATGAAGATATATATATTTTGTGTGTGTGTAAATATATATATATATATATATCCCCTCTATATATATAAAATCCCCTCTTTAAATATCTAAATATATTGCATTCCTGTTCAATATACACATCACCACCTCACAGAGTTTACCAGCCATGACCATTATCACTCACCAACGTGTTTGCATCTTTGGTTTTTTAAAAGCGTCTTAAAACTACTTAAAATTAGCCCTCCCTCCCCCCCCCCCCCCCAAAAAAATAAAAAACTTGAAGGTTGCCATGATGTCTGCGCTGAGAAAAGGAAGAAATAAGATGTTCACATCATTCTGCAGAATAACATTTGCATCTCTATGAATGGCCATTAAAGCATGATCATGCATAAATGTGTGTGTGTGTGTGTGGTGTGTGTGTGTGTGTGTGTGTGACAATGCTGCATTGAGATGAATAGGTTCATTTTAATATGAATAGACAAAAGCGTTTCAGGGTTTATATGTTTGAGTATGAGTACTTAGAGAGATACAGAACTGTTTTATCCTATAATAATACACCTGGGAGGAACGACACATCTGAGATGTCCAAATTAGGGCCCCCCCCCCATACACCCCCCCCCATTCTATGAGGAGAAGCATCTCCTGCTTCATGTCTCCCATGAGAGGTCACTGAATAGCTCAATGACATTGAACTGTATTGTACAATTAACTGGATTAATTAAAACAATAATGAAAAGTTTCACCGAATTACAGCATTGACAATAGTTTTGCATTATGAAGAATACGGAATACAGAATTTTGTGTATATATGTGTATATATATATATCATATATATATATATATATATATATATATATATATATATTATTATATATATCATGGCGTGTTCTTGTCGTGTGATTCTGTGTATTTTTCCTGACATACAGGAACCCCCAGATCTTGTTTTTTTTGTCCATTAACAGCTACATTTGTTTTTTTTTCCATTTCTGTTCATGTTTTCACCTACATTACAGCAGCTGTAAATCACGTTTTAATATATAATAATGTTCCCTGTGTTTTAATGTTATTCTAATACGAAAAGACGTGAAAAATTGTTTTCACGATTCTGTTTTCACATAAACAACTGGACAGCTTTACTATAACAGAACACTGATACTTCAGCGTCCTTCCTAAAAGTGTGAATATCACATTACGGAGAATTTCTTCGGAACATCAGCAGTAAAATGCAATCTGTCCTCTTTGGGATGAGCTGTCAAAGCTGTCAGTCTACAGCTGTCTCCTTGGGAGAAATATGATCATGTGGAGAACGCACAAAAAAAAGCTGATGAGAGTGAATGGGAATGTTTAAAATAGCTTGCACATGGTGGAAGTAGTAGCTCAGTGTTTACGACTCTGGGTTACTGATTGAAATGTTGGGGGTTCAAGTCCTGGAATATCACCAAGCTGCTACACTTGGGGCCTTTTTTCTCCTGGAGCGCTGTACCATGCCTCAACCCCGACCCCGGCGTCTATAATATCTTTATAACATGTGACGAAATAACGGTTTCTTTATGGGATTTAAAAAAAAAACTAACTATATTTATGTATATATAAATTGACCAAAAAACCCACACAATAATGACTATACAATACAATAAAATACACAATAAAATAAAAAATAATGACTAAAAAAATGTGTGAAATATTTGCACAGATTATCTATACATTCACCAGCTTCATTTTCTGTACTTTGTTCGCCTCCTTTTACAGCGCAGGAAGTCGAAAGTCCATCTAAGACTGGATATTTCAGCTGATGAATTTACCAACCATTAGTGTAATAAACAGTGTTTAGCTGAACTCTATCTATCTATCTATCTATCTATCTATCTATCTATCGGGAATATTGATCTTGTATAAATATCCCTTTTAATATTATATATATATATATATATATATATATATAGATATAGAGAGAGAGAGAGAGAGAGAGAGAGAGAGAGAGGTTTGCATCATGCCTATGAACATGTAACATAGATATATATATATATATATATATATATATATATATATGTATATATATATATGAATCCCATGAATCTATATTTAATGTAAGAATAGACATTATAAAACATGATAGATAGATAGATAGATAGCGATGGATGGATGGATGGGTGGGTGGGTGGGTGGGTGGTATCTGGGGCTGGGTAGATAGATAGATAGATAGATAGATAGATAGATAGATAGATAGATAGATAGATAGATAGATAGATAGATAGATAGATAGATGGAGATGGATGGATGGATAGATAGATAGATATGGCTAGATAGATAGATAGATGGATGGATGGATGGGGATGGATGGGGTGGGTGGGTGGGTGATGGATGGATGGATGGATGATGGATGGGTGGATCGGTGGGGGTGGATGATGGATGGTGGTTTGGATGGTGGATGGTGGGTGGATGTGGGGTGGGATGGATGGATAGATGGATGGATGGATGGATGGGTGGGTGGTTGGGTATGGGGGTGGGTGGATGGATGGATGGACAGATAGATAGATAGATAAATAAGACATAAACCGGTATATAAAGATGTCACGCCGCTTCAAAGCAAACTGTTTCTGTTTCGTTCTATAATGAGTGCATTCCCTTGTGGGCGCTGTTTTAAATCCTGCCACGTGATTGGCTCGGACAAACGACAGACGTCACTTCAAACCAATCAGATGCGAGTGTGCGGCTCATGACGAGAAATATAAGCGACAGCGGTAGCCGCTGCACACATTCGGGTTTGAGCGTGAAAGGTGTGTCAGACTCGAACATCGCTCCTGCTTGACGGAACACACACACACACGCACACACACACACACACACGCACACACCACACGCCACACACACACACACACACACACACACACACACCCACACACAACACACACCAGCCGTTATTATACACTCATCACAAATATGAACGGACAAGGAAACTCCATCACGAATGAAGACTGCTTCCTGTTTACTTCCGAGTCAGTCGGTGAAGGACACCCGGGTATGTGTAAACAAATAATGTGGTGGGGGTTTAATTTGAATTCCACTTAATGTTAGTATTTAAATACATATTTATTAGGACGTGAGATGGAGACCCCCCCCCTTCCCGGGCTCCTGTGACCTAGCGCGTTAGCAAACAATAGCTGCCTCAGCCGGCGTGTTTTAGCGTTCATTTCAGGTGTTTTGTTTACTTTTATTGTTAGATATGTTTACCTCACCGTATTTCAACTTGAGTAAATAAAAACCAATACATAACGGATATAATGTCATTTTGATCGATTATATCCATGTATTTGTTCGCCGGTATCCCTTAATCCTCCCCACGCCGGCTGTGTCCGGGCCGAGTACACGCTACATGCCGTTATTGTTATTATTTTCATGTGAAATCTATTTTTTTTTAAACTAAAATATATGTTCAGGTTATTTTGTATATAAGAAGCGAATTGATTTTCGGTAAAGTGATCAAACTGATGGGGAAATTGTGGACATGCGCAGTGCGACGACAGGACAGCGCGGTGCCAGGCAACGCTCATGAACCGAGTCTTAATGCTTTTCTATTTGTTATAATGTTGGTAAACTTTTTCCCCTTTTCTCGGTCTTTATTCTCCTGCACCATAAAATACTAATCCCTCTATACATACACCGTACCTCCATCCCAATTTTACAAAGTGCTTACACTTTATATGGATCAATGATTAATAGATTTAGGGATTCTGTTTTTTTTCTTTCTTTAAAAAAAAACAACAAATGAGGACAGATATGTTTATTTGTGTTTATATTTATAAGCCTGAATTGAAGCCTTATTCTGGTGAACCTGCATTTTTGGCTCCACGTGCTTGCGCTCTTGCGTCAGCCTCCATCCGGGTTGCCAGATTGGTAATGATTGAGTCCCACACATTAGGCTGTGTGTACAGGGAATACGGGTGTCATGTGTTTATTAAAGGGATGTTATTGTTTCACTAACCAGGATGCGTATCAGAGCGTCATGGCTTCCATATGTAGGTACCAAGATGCCACCAAATTCCCTGCCACATGTTGGTAATGGAAGTTGGCTTGAAGCAGGCGTGCATGGGGGACGCTGCAGATGCATTGTGGAGTTTGGTACAGCGCCTGAGGACTGCAGTTTGAATCAGCAGTTGTGTAATTAAATGCAAATCCCTGACCAGAACCTCAACAACGCTTGAGCTTGTAACGAATGCATATTTCTTAATCAGGATGGGGTTCCTTTACGTCTGGTTCCTCTCACGGTTTCTTCATCTCACTCGCTTGAATTATGTTTTGTGCAATAAAACACATTATTGTATCACATATAATACATTTTATAGTTCATGCGATTGCACATCTTTTCCTCTTCTATTCATTGGTTTGGCCTTTTACCAATAAGAGTAATAAAAATACACCCAAATTGGCAACCCTGACCTGGGAGGGAAATCTCCATCACAATTCGTGCTCAATCCTGACCACATGGCATTTATTACTGTATTTTTTTATATATATATATATGTATTGTTTTGATCCCAAGATGCTTTCCATGTAGAGGTCGCAGCGTGTTATTGTGTACAGAGCAGATCCGTATCAGGGTCCCGAGTCCTGCGTGTGCATTACAGCTGATTAGGACGGCTTACGCCTGCTTTAAATATAGATTCTCTCTGAAAGCTGCGGGGTTTGTAACTCCTCGTGTGTACACACACACACACACACACACACGCACACACACACACACCAGCTGTTTAGCACGTTATCTGGAGTTCAGTGCACACTCCTATGGAAGGCATCCTCGTGATGCCGGTTTCCTCCATGACCTTCAGAAGCACTCTATTTCAACATGCCACAATGATTGCCATTGCTTTGGAAAGTGTGTAAAGATAAGGTGCTGGTCTGTTACAGAAGTGGGTTTGTGTTGATTTAAGCGGAATATTTGAGGCGAGGGTTTTCCGTTCCCGGCGGTGTATATAGCCTGCTTCCATCTCCGGGCTGGAACGCGTGTAGTCGGGAGTCTTGGCGTGCTTTACGTCCCGCCGTCGTTACATCGGCATCGGCTTCGTTGAGCAAGCTCTCTGCTGTGTGTGTGTGTGTGTGTGAGCAGTGTATTATAATGGACCTGCTGGTTAATGCTAAACCCTAATCACGCGCCGTTTTTTTTTTTCCCCCGCAGATAAGATTTGTGACCAGATCAGCGATGCCGTGTTGGACGCTCATCTCAAGCAGGACCCCAACGCTAAGGTGGCATGCGGTGAGTGTACAGAAGAATTGTTCAATTACAGGCTCTGAATTATTTTTATTTATTTATTTATTTTACAAAATGTAACCAGATGTGTCGTTTTTTTTAAAGGGGGGAAAAACAGCTTCTGTATTTGGTTTTTCAGGTTTTGTAACAGTAAACAGCTTTTTGCCCCCAGTTTTAATGTAATCTCCCCTCTCTCTCTCTCTCTCTCTCTACTCTCTCTCTCTCATCTCTCTCTCTCTCTCTCTCTCTCTCTGTGTGTGTGCAATCGTTCACCACAGAAACCGTGGCTAAGACCGGAATGATCCTGCTCGCTGGCGAGATCACCTCTCATGCCAACGTCGACTACCAGAAGGTCGTTCGGGAAACCATCAAGCAGATCGGCTATGACGATTCCACGAAAGGTGCGACTAAACATGCGATTAAAATTAAACATGCAATTATTTTTTTACTTTTCTGTCCCCAGTTAAATATAAATATATATATATATATATATATATATATATATATATATATATATATATATATATATATATATATATACACACACACATACACACATGTATGTATATAATGTATGCACATATGTGTGTGCGCATTATATATGTGGATAGATAGATAGATGTGTGTGTGTGCATATGTACATATAGACACGTACATACATAACACTAACATGGAGCTACTTTTTGGAAGATACACTGCCGTGACAATAACCCTGGGAACGTGCATTAAACGTTTATGGTATGCGTTAGCGTTAAATTCTCACAGAACTTTTTACCCTCGAAGCAAGTAAGCAAAAGGTATATACATTATACACGTACACACGCATACATACATAGATCAGACATGCCGTTATGACCTTTTGCTTACTTGCTTCGGGGGCAAAAAGTTCTGTGAGAATTTCCCGCCCACTAACGCATACCATAAACGTTTAATGCACGTTCCCAGGGTTATTGTCACGGCAGTGTATCTTCCAAAAAGTAGCTCCATTTTAGTGTTATGGTGGAATTTATCCTTTTTTAAATTATTATTTATTTATTTCCCATCCTTGGCACTAATATATGCCCTTTATCGTTCAGGGTTTGATCATAAGACCTGCAATGTCCTCGTGGCTCTCGAGCAGCAGTCCCCGGACATCGCCCAGGGCGTCCACCTAGACCGAAACGAAGAGGACATTGGTGCTGGAGACCAGGTGGGTGTGATGAAAAATATACACACCATAGTACATTTGTAGAATAATTAACACTAGCATGAGTAAATCATTATTATGGTGTGAGATGTGCTCGCGTCGCTTCACAGGGTTTGATGTTTGGCTACGCCACTGACGAGACGGAGGAGTGCATGCCCCTGACCATCATCCTGGCACACAAGCTGAACGCTAAAATGGCTGAGCTGCGCCGCAGCGGCTCTCTGTCGTGGCTGCGGCCGGACTCCAAAACGCAGGTGTGTTCACTGAAGCTGTTCAGATTGTATTTGTATGATGAGATTTGATAACCGTCCAAACAAACAAACAAAAACAACCTTTGGACAAAAGTCATGTGACTCGCCGTTGTTGCATCATGTGTTGTTGTTTGACTGAATTTCTCCGAGGCGTCATTGAACCCTCGGGTCAAACTGTTCTGTCCCGGCGCTTCGTTATAATTTGGTTATGATTTGCACATCAGGATTTTTGATTTGTTTATTTATTTAACCGCATTTTCTTTGGTAGCTGACTCCAAGTCCCCCCCCCCCCCCCCCCTCTCATGTACAGGTGACGGTGCAGTACCGCCAGGACCGCGGCACGATGGTACCCTTGCGCGTGCACACCGTGGTGGTGTCGGTGCAGCACGACGAGTGCGTGACCCTGGACGAGATGCGCGACGCCCTGAAGGATAAGATCGTGAAGGCGGTGGTGCCAAACCAATACCTGGATGATGAAACCATCTACCACCTGCAACCCAGCGGGCGCTTCGTCATTGGAGGGCCACAAGTCAGTGAGGCGTACTTTGGCGCTTTAGTTTATTGTTTTTATTTATTTATTTATTTTCTGCCCTGTAAAATACCGTACGTGAGGGGTTTCATGGTTTCTAACCGTGCCGCAGGGTGACGCCGGTCTGACCGGGCGCAAAATCATCGTGGACACGTACGGCGGATGGGGCGCTCACGGCGGAGGCGCGTTTTCCGGGAAAGACTACACTAAAGTGGACCGATCTGCCGCCTACGCCGCTCGCTGGGTCGCCAAGTCTTTGGTGAAGGCGGGGCTTTGCAAACGCGTCCTCGTGCAGGTAAGGCATTTAACCAAGAACCTTAATGAGGTACAACAACCCCCCCCCCCCCCATGTGTTTACTTTTACCCCCCTTTCCTGCAGCTGTCGTATGCCATCGGCGTGGCCCATCCTCTGTCCGTTTCCATTTTCCACTACGGTACCTCCGAGAAGAGCGAGAAGGAGCTTCTGGATATAGTAAAGAAGAATTTTGACCTTCGCCCCGGAGTCATCGTCAGGTAAAGTAGACTTTTGTGTATCAATACGAGACCGTTTAATCCCTTGGGGCTTTAGGTGTGGCCAGGAATGTTGTATGTACACGTTGTCGAGACATAGCCGAGCCAACCCTGGTGTTCTGTATATGATATAATGGAACAGCACCGTATAACAACCGAATAAATATACATTCAGTGCATCCGCTCGCGCTTCCTAAATTCCCCCCAATGGCGCCCCCTAGCTGCGCATTCACAACAGGTACGATCTTCTCACTATATTAGCGTATATTACCATATGGAACCTTACGCAAGCGCATCGCATTCCCAAATCCGTATTACTGCAATAAAGCGCATTTTTACTGAACGCAATAAAGCGCTTCCGTATAACCTAAACACCGTATCACCAGTTTATATGGAAAAGCAACCGGAACACAATTCTTAAAGGAGCCACGTCCCATATTTTACACTTACATTTGCGGTATTTAGCAGACGCCCTTATCCAGGTCGATGTACACGACGTACACTTCAAACCACCACTAAACAAATAACATTGTCGTTAACAAGAACTTTAAAAGAATAATTTTCCAGAGTAAAATAAATATGAAATGCATTTTATTAAAGGGAGAAATTTTGGGAGTTTTTTTTTTTTTTTTTTTTTTTGTAAATTGGATCACACATCAGTTATAACCCAATTAATTTGTATGTAGTTTTCATGCAGCCGGATCACCTTTCCATTCCGTATTATTTCAGGTCTCCTGGAGGTTTTATCTTATCCCCCCCTCCTCCCTCCCTCCCTCCCTCCGCTCTGTTTTCAGTACGAGTGTACCCGTTTACATAACGAATTTCCGTGACCCTTCGTCCCTCACCCGCGTTTATCACATTCTCCTGTGTACTTCCAGAGATCTGGACCTGAAGAAGCCGATCTACCAGCGCACCGCCGTGTACGGCCACTTCGGCCGCGACTCCTTCTCGTGGGAGGTGCCTAAAAAGCTTCATTATTAAACCTGTAACGGCTTCTCCTTTCAGTCAGCAAGTGTTGCGCTACAGAGAAACCTTGCTGCTTGGGGGGAGAACGGTGCCACCCTCATCCCCCCGACCCGGTAATTCCCAAAGATAGAGAAACCCGTCCCTCCTTTTGCTTTACCGCCCGCTCTCAAACCCTCAGCTTCAACCATGAGCGCCCCTTTCACCCCCCCCTTCTCTGTATTTGTAACCTTTCCTTTGCTTTTCTTTTCTTTTTTCCTTTTTTTTTTTTTTAAATATAAATCCTGTTCACCCGCGTTCTCTTTCTTCATCATGCTTCTCCTCGACGTCCTACTGAAGTTAACGATGGCACAAATTGCTGTTTTGAATGCACACTGCTATGCATTGCCACTTGAAGCACTGAAGCCAATCAAACCTTTTTATTATTTCCTACAAGTTCCATTTTATGCCAGCATGACGTATATAACCCTTTTTGTTTTGTTTTTTACCCATGCATTTCAATAAATTCAGATCAGGATCAGGGGAATGTTTAACAATCGGAATGCTGCCTGTGTGTGGAATCAAGTATGATAACATTAATTTTTATTTTATTAAACGCTCCCCCCCCCCCCCCCCCCAAAGTGTCATTTGGTCCTTTTCAGCCCATACATGTTCTGGTGTGTTACAGAGAAGCCAGAAGCTGCTACAGACTATGGTTACTGAAGGACCCTGATTCTTAACTCCGCCCCCTTCTGCATATTTATCAGTAGATTATTTTTATAGATTGAATCTTATCTGTGTAGGTTTTTGGGCTCTCACCCCCCCCCCCCCCCCACCCCCCACACACACACACACACACCACACTAGACCACGGTGAAGTCTCTGCAATTCCCTGTCTGCGGGCGCTCGATAAGACGGAGAGAAGCCGAGCTGCCTCGCCGCCGCCGCAGACGGGTTGCCTTCACCACTTGAAATGCACCAATTTCCAACCATGCTGTTCATGTTTGGGGTGGGGGGGAGAGGGGTCGTCGGGGGCGGGGGCCCTGTAGAGCACTGGACAAGGAATGACTTTTTGTATGTCGGACGTTTTAACAGTTATCCTGAGCGGCGGCGTAGCCGCCCGCCCAACACGCTACCAAGTGGCAACCTCACTGCGTCGTACAGAAAAGCTTCGAGGCTCTGCCACCGGGTGGCGCCGCTAGCTTGAGACCATCGTTGCCTATTTTATTCGTTTTACCCGAGTGACGGCAGATTCGAAGAGACTGACCATAACACGCGCATGTTTTATTCCATACGGGGCGTCCTGGAACGCCGCCGAGGCGGAAGCAAAAGTTTGGCCAGTGTTGTACAGAGAAACTGGCCTTGTTTACGTTGCTCTGCCCGGCAGCATTCAAACTTTTTACATCTTGGTGTTTAGTTTTTTTTTGTTTTTGTTTTTTTAACAATGCCAGTCATTGGTAAACCAAACTGGCAACTGGTGGAGCAAAAGTGCCTTTTTGGGTTTTTCCCCTCCTCCTCTTGTTCTCGCTCGGTTTGCTTCCTGTCCATTTCCCTTCTTGATGCCCGTACCTGCAAAAACACCCCCCCCCCTAAATCCTCTGTTTCTTTGTTTGTACTCTGTCCTAATTTGATTTAAATAAAACTTCTGCTCTCATGTCCTAAATTGTCATCTTGTGCCGTTTGTACCTGATTTTAAGTTCTACAGGGTTTTTAGCAGATCTGGCGTCACGTTTAACGTGGAGGGGGGGGCGGAGGAGCTCAGGGGATTCAGATCAGAAAGTTGTGGGTTCGAGCCCCGGTATCACCAAGCTGCCATCATTGGCTTCCTTGAGCACGGCCCTTAACCCTCTGTGCTCCAGGGGGCGCTGTATCGTGGCTCTGAATAAGCTGCGATATGCGGAGAAAGAATTTTGCCGCGCTGTAATGTTTACATTGTGTGTTTGTTAAAGATAGAGGGAGGTGGTGGTGTTGGCCTCTGGACCAGAAAATCGCAGGTTGAAACCCTACAACCACCATGCTACCATTATTGGGCCCTTGAGCAAGGCCCTCAGTTGTCAGTGGCTCTGGATAAGGGCGTCTACCAAATATATGGCAACATGATGCATTTAAATCTGGCAGCAGAATCGTAGGTCGTGTTTATCATAATGTAGAATTTCTGACTTTATATCCATTTGTATAAACTTATCAGTAAACATGTGCTCTGTGTTTGAAAAGGTGCTTATTTTGTAAACAGGTCCACAGTTTAGTGTGGTATTATTTTCATTATAAATGAGTTGAAGTGAGTCTGGTTATACAGGACGATTCTAACATTGTAAACTTGTCCTACTTTTGGGGGGAAAATTGGACGCGATCCATTTGTAGAGAAATCCGGAGTGATTTCAGTCACCCTGATCTTTACTGCAGTGCAGATTGACCGTTTATTTTGTTCCGTTCGGACGAGCTTTCCCCGACCAAAGCTGTTCCTGGAAATTGCATAAGAAGATATAAAACAAATTGTGGTTTAACCCCTCCCCGTTTAAATGTGCATTTAAACACACACAGAGTGTTTGGCCTCGACCTGTTCTGTTTTGCAAAATATAACCCGACTTTTGGCTTAATGTCCAACCGAGCAGGACGAATGTATATAATCATATTAAATATTGAATATAACTGCGACGATTTAATTCTTGCTAATGCTGTAACTTTGCACGTATCGTGTAGCTGCTTTAAATGGTCATTAACGGCTTTCCAGAATATACAATCTAGCTAAAGATCATTCATTCATTCATCTTCTACCGCTTTATCCGATCTTTCCTCGGGTCACGGGGAGTCTGTGTCTATCTCAGGCGTCTATGGGCATTAATGCAGGATACACCCTGGATGGAATGCCAACCCATCGCAGGGCACACACACACATTCACATACACTAGGGACAATTTTCCAAGGTGCCAATCAACCTACCGTGCATGTTTTTGGACCGGGGGGAGGAGGAGGAAACCGGCAGAACCCGGAGAAAAACCCCCCTGAGGACACGGGGAGAACATGCACAAACTCCACACACACATGGGGCCGAGACGGGAATCGAACCCGGATCCTGGAGGTGTGAGGCGAACGTGCTAACCACTAAACCACCGTGTCCCACGAATGTATATAATATATTAAATAACGAATATAACTGCGACTATTTAATTGTTGCTAATGTGTAACGTGTCGCTGCTTTAAATGGTCATTAACGGCTTTCCAGAATATACAATCTAGCTAAAGATAATTCATTAATGAAAAATCTTCAGTTGTGTATTATTACATTTGCCACATTTTCATCTGCCAGAGAAAGATTTTCCCGCCTGACATAAACACGTGATTCTTTTTCGTTGGAAATGCTTCATTCTCTGCTGCTTTATATCGTAAAATCAATTCTACAAGAAAAGGTCGAATTCTTAATGCTATCCTATA
>JACRUU010000028.1:825154-840154 GCA_030449085.1 Kryptopterus vitreolus | reverse complement strand
ATTTTTTATTTTTTAAATTCCTGATGTATATTATCGTATATTATCACATGCCCACATTGTCGAAACGATAGAATCAGTTTTGTGGTTTAATTTTCATTAATAAAACCGAGTTCTCACCTGAACCTGATTCTGTGGAGTAAAAAGTAAAACAGTGTTTATAGACATGAATAAAAGCTTACGTGCCTCGTGCGAGCGCGATCACGTTTTACAAATTCCGATATGTTATTTCTTAACAAGAAACAAGCAATAATTAAAATGATCTGTATATTATATATTTATGCATACAAATGAATGTCAATATAAATATTAGAAGAAACTGGAGTCAAAAAATTCTTAAAAATTACTGCACAAATAAACACTGAATATAATTCAATATGTTTGTGTGAAAGCCTATTAGATTAAGATACATCTTATAAAATGAACATTTTAAAGTGAAAATGTCAATTCCTGGGTTCATTTTTTTCCACCTGCCAATCTGCCAGGACCTTATGAGAGTCTAATCTGCCAGGAATTTATGAGAGTCCAATCTGCCAGGACCTTATCAAAGTCTAATCTGCCAGGACCTTATGAGAGTCTAATCTGCCAGGACCTTATGAGAGTCTAATCTGCCAGGAACTTATGAGAGTCCAATCTGCCAGGACCTTATGAGAGTCCAATCTGCCAGGAACTTATGAGAGTCCAATCTGCCAGGACATTATGAGTGTCCAATCTGCCAGGACCTTATGAGAGTCCAATCTGCCAGGACGTTGAGTGTCCAATCTGCCAGGACCTTATGAGTGTCCAATCTGCCAGGACATTATGAGTGTCCAATCTGCCAGGACCTTATGAGAGTCCAATCTGCCAGGACCTTATGTGGTAATCTACATATCACTTTACAGCATGGACAGGGTGAAGCACCCAAATTGCAGCTACACTTTGTAAAAAAACGAAGACAAAGAATAATTATTGTAATAAACAAATCTGTCGCAAGCGAAGAATCACGATCAACATGACTAAACATCTGCGATTGGTTCACCGTTTGAAATTCATGTGAAACTCGATAGAATCAATAAAACCTTTATCAGGATGATGTTTCGGTAGTTATTTACACGATTCCTGAAAGAATAAATCACAGAAAGTTTTTTTGTGAACCACAAAAGTCTATAAAGTTTCTTTTTTTAAAAAAAAAACTGACCCTGATGATGATCAGACACACCGAACAGAACAACGCTGGTAATTCAGAGGATTAAACACAAACTTGAAATGTTTAATTATTTAATACAAATAAAAAGTCAATATTTTAAATGATATTTATATATAAAAAAAAAAAATTTATAAAAAAAAAATGTTTTAAATAAATAAATAAATACATTCCTACCTGGAAATCTTCATCCGTTAGCAAGTGCTTCAGGAGCTCTATGATATGAATACAGTCCTGACAGGCTTCGTCATTCTGAAATCGGTTAATATATTAGTCTTTACCATCCACAAACTATTTACATATAAGGTTTTTGTACTATTCGACTAATTAAATCAAAATAAGTGGCATTATTTATACGAGCAGGTCAAACGCTCGTATCTGAAATAAGTTCAGGACGATTTTTTATTAATATATATTTTATAAATATTTTTTTATCTAAGAATTAGATTACGAGGCTGAAAAGCTGAAGCAGAAGTGACAGAAGTGTGTATCTTGAGAAAAAGTGTTATAGTTTGTGTATTTGTGCTGCAGCTGTGAGAAGTGAGGAGGATCTGAAAGCTGTGATCACCGAGTGTGAAAGAAAACACACTAAATGGAAATAGAGGGCACATTTATAATCAGAGTTTTAATCAAACACAACATGAATATCAGAGTTTTATTCATGTCTAAAATTTAACATCTGCGTTGGGGCTTCGAGGCATTTTACATTTACATTTTACAAATTTTTACTAAAAAAAACAAAAACAAAGCTACAGACATACAAAAGAATGTTTTGAGTCAGCTGGTCAGTGTTACAGGATGACAGAGACAATGACATACAAGGTTTTTTTTATTATTATTATTATTATTATTTACACTGTGCAAGTGACGTTCCAGCATTGCCAATTATATTACATGAAATAAATATGAATTTCGAAGCAGTAGGTGAGATTTGATATTTTGCTACGCTGATTTTATGTTTATTCCAGTCGAGCGTCCTGAATAACGGCTTTGTGGGTGTGTTTTTGTTTTGTTATTATGAGACGCGTTAAATGATTGTGATTTATTGTGTAAAGCTGCCTCACCTTTATGTCATTCATCTCCGTTTCTGCACCGAGTATCCTCGCTCTGGCTGTAAAAAATAATAAATAAATAAAAATATAGGAAAATAGAATTTTAAATATATAAAAGTTTGATTTCTCACACACACAACTCTGTGGAATGAAGCTTAGGATGCTACGGAGTTTGTAGTAGTATAAAATAATAGTAAAAAATGTTTATATTGATATATATATATATATATATATATATATATATATATATATAATATATATATATATATTCTTTCTTTCCTTGTATGCCTTCATTATCATGCTGTTGTATATATATATTATATATATATATATATATATATATATGTATGTATATATTGTGTATGTATATATATACATACATAAAGAAGAGATATAAAGAAGAGATATAAATTCAGTTTGAAGAAAAGTAAATATATCAAAATATATAATATAGCGTTTCATAAAACAAGGTACAACAATGTATTACATTATTTGCAGGTAATTATTTGCATTAAAAGCAAAGCTGTTGTAAATCATTGGCAAATATCATAGATTTATAACAATAAAAAAATAAAATAATACATTTGCAATCCAGAATTACCGATGCCAAGTGTTGGGAGGAATAAAAGCAGCAGGATTCTGGGGACGGCCATGTCTCTCTTCAGTCTCTCTTCAGTCTCTCTTCAGTCTCTCTTCAGTCTCTCTTCAGTCTCTCTCTCCCACGCTCGTCGTTCTGCACTTGTGCTCTGCTTCGGCTCAATATATATAAATGTTTTGTCGAGAAACAGGAAGCGACATTCTGAAACATGTTTCATGAGCATTTTAGGGCCAAAACCGCGAAGGCAGGTTGAGTTGATAAGGTGTGAGGGTTCGTGCATTGTTCACAAGTCCGACTCAAGTCACGGCTGAAACTCTTGGGGAAGAAAAGCAGCAAATCACAATAAAAAGCACACGAGTTTCAGGGTCAGATTCGGGTTTTATTTCTTTAGATTTCAACACAGAAAACCCACAATGATATGATAAGATACAACAGACGAATATCAGCTCCGATTTTTGATCTTCTCTATTCTGTTTGATCTCATATGTACTTTAAAACGTTCACGCATTTAAAAGACACGTGTATATGATCCTGCTTTGAATTCAACATGATGATTAAATATACACGACATTGTATATGATATCAATTCGGCACTCAGAAAAATACTATTATCACCATGTACTGATGTAATCATTTAGTAAATGATCTCATATTCGTACAGACTATTATCAAAGAGAATGCTTTTATTCAGGAGAAAAGAAGACTACATTTGATAACAGCTATATTATAATATAAGTAATAATAACCTCCACTTACTGTCCCAGAATATATATATATATATATGGTTTTAGTGTTTAGCACGTTCGTCTCACACCGCCAGGATCCGGGGGGTTCGATTCCCGTCTCGGCCATGTGTGTGTGGAGTTTGTGCATGTTCTCCCCGTGTCCCTGGGGGTTTTCCTCCGGGTTCTCCGGTTTCCTCCCCGGTCTAAAAACATGCACTGTAGGTTGATTCGCACCTTGGAAATATTGTCCCTAGTGTATGAATGTGTGTGTGTGTGTGTGTGTGTGTGTGTGTGTGTGTGATGATGAGTTGGTATGAGTTGTATTCCATCCAGGGTGTATCCTGCCTTAATGCCCATAGACGCCTGAGATAGACACAGGACTCCCCGTGACCCGAGGGAAGATCGGATAAAGCGCTAGAAGATGAATGAATGAATGAATGATATATATATATATATATATATATATATATATATATATATATATATATATATAAAAGAAAAGAGTGAGTAAACAAACCTATTAGTGCTACTACTGTACAAATCCATATTATGGCAAGAAACACTGTCACGTAAAGAGAATCTTTACTACAAGAAATCAAGGTGACTCAATCTGAAAACTCCCAAGACCTTTATTACAGTCCCAATTACAGTCTCATTCAGTCATTCATTCATTCATTCATTCATTCATCTTCTAGCGCTTTATCCGATCTTCCCTCGGGTCACGGGGAGTCTGTGTCTATCTCAGGCGTCTATGGGCATTAAGGCAGGATACACCCTGGATGGAATGCCAACCCATCACACACACACACACACACACACACACACACACACACACACATTTATACACTAGGGACAATTTTCCAAGGTGCCAATCAACCTACCGTGCATGTTTTTGGACTGGGGGAGGAAACCGGAGAACCCGGAGAAAAACCCCCTGAGGCACGGGGAGAACATGCACAAACTCCACACACACATGACCGAGACGGGAATCGAACCCGGATCCTGGTGGTGTGAGGCGAACGTGCTAACCACTACACCACCGTGTCGCTAATTACAGTCTCAAAAACTATCAAATATTATTATAAAAAAAGGCTCTCATGAGGACTGTTAACGGAAGCTAACAAATGATGTGGTTTAAAAATTGTTGTTTTAACCATATATATATATATAAAAGATTCATCCAAGAAGGAGAGCGACGAAGTGCAGACGACCTCCACAATCACTCGATCTATCTGAGATGACTCGGAGACGAGTTGGACCAAAGAAATATATGTCAGATAAAATTAATTTGAAAGAAAGCATAGAGAAATTCGTGTATGCACAAATAAACATAGTACATTTACATTTGCGGCATTTGGCAGACGCCCTTATCCAGAGCGACTTACAACTGAGCAATTGAGGGTTAAGGGCCTTGCTCAAGGGCCCACTAGTGGCAGCTTTGTGGTGGTGGGGTTTGAACCATGCATGATCTTCCTGGTCCAGAGTCCAACACCTTAACCACTGGGCTACCACCTCCCTCAGTAAACATAGTAAACATATGATGTGAGGAAATTTGCACAGGACATCTCTGACCTGTTCGGGATTGTAGGGAAGACATAAAAGGACATGCATGATCATTTATTTATTTATTTATTTATTTATCATCATCACAACTCGACATAACAGAATTTGTTTGTTTTTTTTCATTATCGCGACTTAATTTTCTGGACCTCTTGACATAATCAATAATTAGTACATTATTAATTAATTAACACAACTAACTGGCTCCTCGTGATCACGTGACCATTTGAGCACGAGTATAAAATGACGCGTGCAGAACAATAAGTCCTTTATCACGATTGGGAAAACAAACAAGTAAACAAAAAATATTTAAGGGGGGAGAGGGGGGGGGGGGGGGGAGAGGAGGGGGGGAGGGGGGGAGATGGGGTGAGGGGGAGATGGGGGGAGGGGGGGTGCAGGGTGGATTTGAGATACGGCCCTGGTGTGTTACCCAGAATTCCTGCTACTTCCTGGAGACGCGCGTCTGGTTACCGGGCATGGCGGCGCTGCTGCGGCTGCTGCTGCTCGCGCTGACGTGCTTCGCGAGCGCGATGCGCGTGAACGGCGCGAGCTCGGACCGAGTTAACGTGACGCACGTCGTGTCGAAGGAGACGTTTGTGTTCGACCGAGCCTTTAATAACCTGAGCGGGAGTCCGGACACGCACAGCGCCCCCTCACCGCCTCAGCAGTCCACATCCACGGAGCACAGTGCCCGCGTCCCGGGGAGTCACGGAGGAGTCCGGGCAGCGACACCCGTCCTCCCGGCGTCCGGCACGCAAACATCCGCTATCACAGCCGCGGAGTTACCGACCACGGAGAGTCCGTTATTAACCCAAACAAGCGTTATAACGCCGTCAAAACCCGCAGCAGAGTGGTGGAGGGAGTTCGGCTTTATCCTTTACCGCTCTCTGGGACTTTACCTCGGCCTGTTACTAACGGTATAACATTACATAATAATAATAATAATCATAATATATCATACAAACAACTGTTTTATTAAACAATTACATAATAATACATCATGCAAACAACTGTTTATTAAACAATTACATAATAATAATAATACATCATACAACCAACTGTTTATTAAACAATTACATAATAATAATAATCATAATATATCATACAAACAACTGTTTATTAAACAAACAGATCAACCAGCATCGTGTTTTACTACAAGCCTGTGTCAAAAAACAAACAAACAATTGCGTTGTTCTACAAACCTTTTCCTAAATATCAAAAAAATAATGTATAAGTAAGTAAATACATAAACAAACAAACAAACAAACAATTGCGTTGTTCTACAAACACTTCTTTTCAAATTGATCTGGATTAACGTGGATGTCTGAGCAGAAGGTTGTGGGTTCAAATCCCAACACCACACTAAGCTACATGACATCACTGCTGGGGCCGCTGAGTAAATCCACTTATCTCTCCTCAGTTCCATATAAACGCAATAATATATAGTACATTATATATAATATATATATATATATATATGTGTGTGTGTGTATGTATATATATGTATATATATATAATGTATGTATATATATGTACTATATATATGTATGTATATATGTATATATAGGTATGTATATATGTATATATATATATGTATATATATATATATATATATATATATATATATATATATATATATAGTATATATATATATATATATATATATATATATATATATATTCATTTTCAAATGATTGTTTGAATGAAAAAGGCGTGAAATAACAGTCTCTGATGTTTTAGTGCTTCGATTTATAAGCAGGAATGCAGTTTATACGGAATATTTTTTATTTATTAATGATTTTATTTATTTACTTTAATAATTTACGACGGAAGCTCTCTTCTCCATCACAAACAACTCAAGACAATGCTATTAGAAATGTAAGATAAAAGTGTCATGCTAAAAGAGTGTATTTGAGCTCAAATAAAGAGTTTTTTTCAAGCTGAATTAAAATGCTGTGTGTGTGTGTGTGTGTGTGTGTGTGTTGATGCTTTGTGTGTTTGTTTCAGTGTCCGCTGTGTGTGTGTGTAACGTGCAGAGACAGCGGTGTGATATAAACTGCTGCTGTGACCCAGACTGTACGCAGGAGCTGACCCTGTTCACACACTGCACCGTGCAGAAAGTTGTGTAAGTTATTGTTCACACACTTGTTCGCAGTCGTATAGTTTTTAAGATATTAATTATTTAGAATGTATAGAAAAATATAGAATATATTTTCAAAGAACACGCTGATGGTGTTTGTTGTGCAGCGTTTCCATTCGGTCCCTATATCTCTGTCACATCAATCACTCCATCAATCCACGTTTGAGGGATTCGCTTGTTTGAATGAGATTGTGGTAAACAAAGAGTACAAAAGCTTTGCATGTCGGCTTTTTGCACAATTCTGTTTCTTTGCTTCTTTTAGTAACGTGTCGTGTCAAACCATATCATATCAGCTTGTTCATATCACAGTGTTAAATATTTGTTATTAATTTGCCTTGGTATTTAAAATAAAAGGAGGAAGAATAATAGTTGGGGCACGGTGGTTTAGTGGTTAGCACGTTCGCGTCACACCGCCAGGATCCGGGGGGTTCGATTCCCGTCTCGGCCATGTGTGTGTGGAGTTTGTGCATGTTCTCCCCGTGCCTCAGGGGTTTTTTTTTTCTCCGGGTTCTCCGGTTTCCTCCCCCGGTCCAAAAAACATGCACGGTAGGTTGATTGTCACCTTGGAAAATTGTCCCTCGTGTGTGAATGTGTGTGTGTGTGTGTGTGTGTGTGTGTGTGTGTGTATGATGGGTTGGCATTCCATCCAGGGTGTATCCTGCCTTAATGCCCATAGACGCCTGAGATAGACACAGACTCCCCGTGACCCGAGGGAAGATCGGATAAAGCGATAGAAGATGAATGAATTAATGAATAATAATAGTTGACTCCAACTAAAGCTCGAAATAAAAGATTTGTACTGTATCACATGGCTCGTGTGTGTGTGTGTGTGTGTGTGTGTGTGTGTTTGTCAGTGGGGACGTTAAGCTCTGCAGCCAGGACGCAACTACGTACACGCTCACAGTAACTCCAGAAGGTTTGTCCCAGGTGACGACGTCTGTCCAGCAGGAGATCAACTCAGACGTCTTCTGCATTCAGTCTGCCAACTGTACGTGCAGTTATACAATACAATATTTGATATTAATAACGATATCACGACTGTTGTGACACCTGCATGTTTTTTTTTTTCTACACTTCAGAGTTTCTTAATATTTATTTGCTGTACAATTTTACACGTATAATGTCATCACGTATATTTCTACATTTATTTGCACTTGTGCCTAATGTGATAAGAATAGTGCATGTCGTCGATGTGTACCTTTTGTTATGCAATGAGAATTCATTGTAATCTATTTACTGTTTTTCTCTGGAATATTTTTTCCTTCCCTGGAGCGTCAAAGCTAGCTGAGAATTTACTGATACCGTGATGATATCCTGTGTTTTGTGTTTCGCTCCAAGATGAACAGGGATTGTCCTTCGTCAGCCCCGTCATTCCCACCGACAGCAATTTCGACACTCTGTTCTCTCGCTTTGTGGGATTCTTCTTCAGCGCCCCCAGTGGAGACAGCGGTGTACTGCAGGGAACCTCTGTGGGATACGTGGTAATGTTCTGCAGCATCGTGTTGTTTGTCATGTGACTGTTTTTCATGCCACCTGATTCTTCGTTGTGCTCGAAGATCCTGCTGTAAGATTTCGCTTGATTTCTGACCTCAAAAGTCATACAAATTTAAAATAAAATGTTGTGTATGTAGCACGTTCGCCTCACACCGCCAGGGTCCGGTGTTCGATTCCCGTCTCGGCCATGTGTGTGTGGAGTTTGTGCATGTTCTCCCCGTGCCTCAGGGGCTTTTTTCCTTTTTTTTTTCCCTCCGGGTTCTCCGGGTTCTCCGGTTTTCCTCCCCCGGTCCAAAAAACATGCACGGTAGGTTGATTGGCACCTTGGAAAATTGTCCCTAGTGTATGAATGTGTGTGAATGTGAATGTGTGTGTGTGTGTGTGATGGGTTGGCATTCCATCCAGGGTGTATCCTGCCTTAATGCCCATAGACGCCTGAGATAGACACAGACTCCCCGTGACCCGAGGGAAGATCGGATAAAGCGGTAGAAGATGAATGAATGAATGAATGAATGAATGAATGAAATAGGTCTTAAGGCAAATGTAGTAGAAAAGGATTATTAATATTACTATCAACCATAAAGCAAATCTATCAGCCATTGTTGGATCATCTGAGAGTGTTTCATTTATAAAAGGCCACTTGCATAAATAAGTGTGTGCATGTTTATGCGAGTGGGGCACGGTGGCGTAGTGGTTAGCACGTTCGCCTCACACAGCCAGGTTCCCGGGTTCATCCGGGTTCGATTCCTGTCTCGGTCATGTGTGTGTGGAGTTTGCATGTTCTCCCCGTGTCTCAGGGGGTTTTTCTCCGGGTTCTCCGGTTTCCTCCCCCGGTCCAAAAACATGCACGGTAGGTTGATTGGCACCTAGGTAAAAATTGTCCCTAGTGTATGAATGTGTGTGTGTGTGTGTGTGTGCCCTGCGATGGGTTAGCATTCCATCCAGGGTGTATCCTGCCTTACTGCCCATGCCCACGCCTGAGATAGACACAGACTCGCCGTGACCCGAGGGAAGATCGGATAAAGCGATAGAAAGATGAATGAATGAATGAATGTTTATGCGATTTTCGTCCCTTGCGTTTTCAGTTCGGCGATCTCATCAACACGCTGGACGATTTCCAGCAGCGAGGTTTCTTCAAGCTTCCAGCATCGGCCGGTGCAGCGAACTGCTTAGACACAAATCCCGCAGGTAAAATAACATGCATCATTTATCACACATATTATTAATAAACAAAGAACTGATCAGGAAATTTTATTTGCCCCAAAAATATTTTCAAATATATTGGAATAATTTCTTGAGAATTTGAGGAGAAAAAAAGGTCAATCCATGGATTTTTAGGACAAATGAATTACTGCAATTCTGCAATAAGCGTTGTATTCCTTTTTTTTGATTGTTTAGTAAATATGTATAGTTTTCTTATATTATCTTGCTGTGTATTAATCATATAGATTTCATATATAGATCCTTCAAAACACAGATTAAGAAAATAACTTTTTATTTCGGATGCTCTGAATTAATTTTTTAAATTGTAACTTTTTTGCAGCCTTTTTGACGGACCAGACGAGCCGATGTGTGAGGAGTTTTAATTTGGAACAAGACTGCAGCGTATTAGACGCGCTGAACATTAATACCTACACCAATTTCCGCATTTTTACAGTAAGTCCCGAGTTGTGCTGTTTTTGTTTTTTTGTTTTTTTTCGGTATTGAAGCAGGAAAAAATATGTAATTATGTTATTCAAAAGGTATAAATGGATAATATAGATTTTTCTGAACTATTCTGAAGTTGCACATGCCTAAATATTATCTGTCAAATGTAATCACTTTTTTTTTTTTCTTTGTAGGGGAAGGAAAATAATGCTGCTGTAAGAATCATTTTTACATTATACCATTATATTATTATTATTATTATTATTATTATTATGTATTTTCTTTAATTCAGCTTGGTACACTGCTATAAGCATCAGCAAGTTTGTTTTGTTAACGGTCCGTCTCTCATAGCTGGTGTCTGTAGCAGTGGAAACCATTACATTGCAGTCACTAGGGGGCGCACACACACTGGTGCAGGCGGATGCTGCTGTTTCTGAATACACACCTGTGTTTAATGGTGAGACCTGCGGCCAGGTGGTGCTGCAGGTGAGTGATCACTACACATTCATTCATTCATCTTCTACCGCTATATCCGATCTTCCCTCGGGTCACGGGGAGTCTGTGCCTATCTCAGGTGTCTATGGGCATTAAGGCAGGATACACCCTGGACGGAATGCCAACCCATCGCAGGGCACACACACACACACACACATTCACACACACATTCATACACTAGGGACAATTTTCCAAGGTGCCAATCAACCTACCGTGCATGTTTTTGGACCGGGGGAGGAAACCGGAGAACCCGGAGAAAAACCCCCTGAGGCACGGGAAGAACATGCACAAACTCCACACATACATGGCCGAGACGGGAATCGAACCCGGATCCTGGAGGTGTGAAGCGAACGTGCTAATCACTAAACCACCGTGCCCCTTGATCACTACACGTTCATGTTATTTACATCTAGAGCTGGAGATGACAACACATGTTTACAAAAAACAATGATTGTTTATTGGGGACGTAGTAGCTTAATGGTCGTGTTTGGATCTGAAGGTCGCGAGTTAAAATCCCAGCCACACCGATCTGCTACTCCGGGGCCCCTGAGTAAGGCTCTTAACACTATAGCTGCTCAGTTGTATGAATGAGATAAATGTAAGCTGCTCTGGATAAGGGCATCTGCCGAATTCCATCAATGTAAATGTCTTGAATTAAATCATTCCTTAAAAACAGTGCAAAAAAAGTGCATATTTTGAAAATATGTGTAGTTTTATAATACTTTATATATACCAATTTTATTCACACACACACACACACACACTTTGTTTTGATTTAGATATCTAGTTCATGTGATCTTTTCTGTGACCTCTCTCTCAGGTTAAATACACAGTGAGGTTTGATGACGCCGGACAAATTGTGAGCACGATGGCATCTTTTGTCCTGGGAATCGTCGACACAAAAGCACTGCCGATCCAACAGGAGTTCCATATAATGTTTGTTCAGGTGCTCGTTCAGTTTTTTTTTTTTTGCGTATATAATTATTATATATATGTATATATATATTTTATTATTATATATTTTATTTTATATATTATTATTATTTTCTTACTATATTATTAATGTACACAGTACAGGCTTATGATATGAGATATGAATTTAGTGCAACTCCCTCTACTATACTACATTTTGTAGGAGTCTGGAAATGACACCGCGCTTCAGTCCAGTGGAAATCCTGGTTATGTGGTTGGGCTGCCCCTTGTGGCGGGATGGAGAACTGCAGAATATCCTTTCCTGAAAGGAAAAATGTATATAATATATAATACAGTCTCTTATTCTCTCTCTCTTTCTACATTGTATACTTTTATTATAAGTATAATATATATTTCTGTTATATAACATATAACAAAGGGATAACACAATGCCAAGTGTCATTATTTTGGTTTAAACCAGTATTAGAATGTTTTTATTGATGACTTGAATGAATGAATTTATTGATTGACTTCATGCACTTTGTAAGTCACTGTGGATACGAGTGTGGTAAATGTAAATGATGTAATATTGCTCGAACATCGTTAAATCCATCGTTAAAACCATTTTAGACGAACTCTAATTTAATAATAATCAGCTTTTGGTTCCTTAACTCCTTGTGTAGGGGAATTATCCTAAGCTCCGATCCAGACGGCTCTCTCACCGTTATGAAGAGTTCTGCAGAGCAGGATTGTGTGTTCGGCCGGACGCAGCGTTTACCGGTAGTGTTTGGGACAGACGTGGTGTCCGGCTGCACATTTAGGTCAAAGATTTACACTTGTGAAAGTCCAATGTGCTTATTTACAGATAACATATATAACTTTATAGGCCTTTATATATTTGTTGTTTCGTTTTAGGCTTGATGACGGTGTGAATTGTTCGCTTCTCTCTGAAGTCATTTTGGGAACGCTGAAAGGCCAGAGTTTTCCCGACTACGTGGCGTCTTTTGGAAATTCTCTTCCTCAAAACCTCATGGACTGGGTTCCTATAGAGAATCAAACCTCACCGACGGTAAATATTTACATGCAATGTAATACATGCCTTATATATATATATATATATATATATATATATATATATATATATATATATATTATATAATAAAATTATAAAATTAAGATTTTCCAGTATCCAAGTATTTCCGTATAATTATTTCCCAGCGGCAAAAAGGAAATGTAATTTGTTATTGTACTTTAAGTCGCCTTTACTAACTTTATTCAACTATTTCCATTTGGGGAGATTTTTACTTTCATTTCATTCATTCATTCATTCATCTTCTTCTACAGCGCTTTATCCGATCTTCCATTGGGTCACGGGGAGTCTGTGTGCCTATCTCAGGCGCCATCAGGCTGTGTCTATGGGCATTAAGGCAGGCAGGATACACCCTGGATGGAATGCCAACCCATCGCAGGACACACACATCTCACAATCACTGAACACACACACACACACACACACACACTCACACTCACACAATCACCCACACACACACACACACATCACATTCACATCCCACACACACACGACAATTTTTCCAAGGTGCCAATCAACCTACCGTGCATGTTTTTGGACCGGGGGAGGAAACCGGAGAACCCGGAGGAGAAAAACCCCCTGAGACACGGGGAGAACATGCACAAACTCCAAACACACACACATGGCCGAGACGGGAATCGAACCCGGACCCTGGCGGTGTGAGGACGAACGTGCTAAACACTAAACCACCACCGTGCCCCCCTACTTTCATTTCACTACTTTTAAAATACAGCTTCAATGACATCAATTGTTCCTTTTTATTTGTTTGTTTGTTGTGTGTATATATATATATATATATATATATAGATATATATATATATATATATATATATATATATATATATATATATATATATATATATAAAATCAGGTACATGGGTATGTGCATTTCATCCACCACTACATTTCCCCGAGCGTAAAGAGTGAAGAACACTGAATAGTGTTTTGACTCGGTCTCGTGTTACAGTTTTGTCAGCAGGTCAACAGTGTAAAGAATGAGCTTTTTTTTTTTTTGCGATGTCACCATGACTGGATTCGAAACTACAATCATGTGGGCTCAAGTTCAGCTTTAAACCGGTTTTACTTCTTTCTGCTTATTTAGGGATTTTTCAGTGTGGATTTAAGACAAGCATACACAATCTGTTAGTGTTTGCCAACCTGAGACCCTTTGCGTAGTGTGGGAAAACCAATGTAATGTAACCGAGTCTGTGAATAGTGTAGTCCGGTTTACTTATAGCACGCTGCTGAATCTTTCACCTGTACTTTCTTTGCAGGGCATGCAGGGATGCAGCATTCCCGTGTCCTATCATCTTGAAGTAAGATGGACTAAGTATGGTACCTTGGTGAACCCCCAAGCCCAGATAGTAAAAGTAATGGAAACAATCCAGACCAACATCAGCACATTGGTAATTCTAAGCAGCTTTTTGCTTCTCTCATGTCTAATAGTAGAATTTCCAAACCACTGCTATTCTCCATGTAGACTCTTCATCAGTCTGACGGAATACTACGCACTTCACGAGGTTCAAATGGCACATCTTTGATGAACTGTTCAGGTCACATGACCGGTAATAGAGACTGAAGGGCCGCACCGATGTGATAGTAGGTTGATGAGTGTGGCGCATTAATCTCGTTCAGGAATGCTTTTAGTGGAGGTGAATATGGCAAGCAAATCCTTCAAGAGATGGTGTGAGGAAGAAACCCTGAGAGAAACCAGACTTAAAAGGGATTCTCATCTCCGACTGTCTGTTTGTTACATGGCTGTTCTGCCGTGAGACCAAGCACGAACAACCGCTCGCAAAGGTCTAATGAGTAGGGTAATAAAATATAGGGTCGTGCTGTAGGGTAATTTGATGTAAATAGGATGCTTTTTATGGCTAAACGTTTGGACACACATCGACAATGTGCTTTTTTTGAATATTAGTCCTGTTTATAGTCATTTCCAGTATCTCCCCCTCTAATTCTGTGTTAAATGACATTTAATGTTTTTTTTTTTTTTTTCTCTCTCTCTAATAAACATTGCGTTGTATTTCCAGCCGTCTCCCTCGACCGGTGGCGGTGTCGTCTCGGTCACGAGCTCGGTGAGTTTTATAGACGTGTCGTCGTCAGC
>JACRUU010000028.1:797654-820154 GCA_030449085.1 Kryptopterus vitreolus | reverse complement strand
TCAGATTTTTTACAGTGTTGAGGTAAATCTGAGGTAAATTTCTTCATAACTGTTCAAATAAAAGGACAATTCACACACAATGACCTTCGTGAACGGAAAACATTTATGAAGAAATTTACCTCAGATTTACCTCAACGCTTTGTAAAAAATACGAGGTAAATTTCTTCATAAATGTTTTTCTTCTACGGAGGTCGTTGTGTTTGAATAAATCTGTTCAAACAAAAGGACAATTTAAACACAACGACCTTGAGAATGCAAAACATTTATGAAGTATTTTACCTCAGATTTTGTTTACAACAGGTTGAGGTAAATCTGAGGTAAATTTCTGCAGAAATGTTTTTCTTCTACGGAGGTCGTTGTGTTTGAATAAATCTGTTCAAATAAAAGGACAATTTACACTTAACGACCTTTGTGAACAGAAAACATTTATGAAGTATTTTACCTCAGATTTTGTTTACAAAAGGTTGAGGTAAATGTGAGGTAAATTTATTCGTAAATGTTTTCCGTTCACGGAGGTCGTTGTGTTTGAATTGTCCTTTTATTTGAACATTTATGAAGAAATTTACCTCAGATTTTAAAATCTGAGGTAAATCTCAAATCTCAATCCAAATTTCATCAATTTAAAAAAACAGGGTCAGGCTGTTGTAATGTGACCTGAAGTGAAACACAGGAAAACTTAAATGTTTTATTCCTTTATTTCATGTCGTTATTTATATATAAATAGCGGTCCCCTCTGACTTCTGCTTGAATTTTAGAGGACAAATGCAGCTTGTTACTTGGGAAGCACAAACACAAAACACAACGATCTCGACCTGTGCGTGAACGAAAAACACTTCTGAAGAAATTTACCTCAGATTTGTTATAAAGAGTTGAAAAATCTGAGGTAAATGTCTTCATAAATGTTCACGGAGACGTTCGAGGTCGTTTTGTTTCTTTTTAAATCTTCACGTTATCTTTGTCAAATACAAAAATGTTTTGTTTGTTTTTGTTTTTTTTTCCCCACACCAAATCCCGTTCTGCAGGAACAGGAAATATAAACGTTCATCCATGAAACAAGAACTAACTCTGCGTCGTGTGATGGAACCTGAATAATCCCTTCAGTGTTTCTCTGATTTACAGATAAACAAGATCCAACCGGTGATTACGACTTTCTTTTCCTGTGTTGTTTTTATACCTGCTGTTTCCTCATTACGTAAATACCTGCTTGCTTTTACCATTTCATATTGTGATCCGTATCCTCACCCTGACTTGGTTTGTCGTTTGTTAATAGGAAAGTAAACGCAACAGTCAAAGAAGGAACCAAACATTTGATGTCAGTATTGCAAATCAACCCAGTGCAACATAAACACCACAACCAACAACCAACCCCTGGTAGCTATTTCACCATCCATACCTGCACATCGGCTTATAGGAAAAGACAATACAGGAGATTTTTTTAGTTGTTTGTTGTTGTTGTTTTAGATGGCGTTTACACAAGTATTATTATCTGTTTGAACCAAGTGAACTTTTGCTTGTCCTCCATATGAAGATCTCTTCAATTGAGAGACCAAAGTATAGTGTGGACGGTTTCACATTAACAGCCTAAATGAAGTTACTGAACAACTCGAGAGCCACTTGGATGAACTTGGACTGTAATTAATATCAAGATTACACAGTGGCTTAATTTGCATGAGGTGTTCAGCCCACCTCAATGACAGAACAATAACGATCGGCAGGGAATAGTAGCGCGGTGGTCTTCTGATCTTGTCAGAACGGTTCAAGTCCCAGAAAGTGGCATAAAATGTAAAATGTCAGAGTCTGGTTTCTTTCTCCAAACATCTTAAGAAGTGTTTCGTTTACCACGGTTACCACTAGTTTGCCCATTACAGATAAACTTACAGATACGAACATATAAATCACATTTTTATAACCTCTTTATTTGTATAAAATTAAATGTACACTTCGAAGATTGTGATTGAAAGCTGTCACAGAACAAACTGGTAAAAATTTTCCTTCATTTATTTATTTATTTGTGACATTTTGACATTTGGCAACTTTTGTAAAAGTAGTAAAGTTTTTAATACTTTTGTGGATGTTATAACAGATCAGTGGCAGATATGGGTTTAGAAAAAATACACTGTGAAGACACCACCTTGTCATAAGACGTGAAATCATTTTCACATGGTTCTGGTTTGTTTATATAGAAACTCCCTTCTTTAATGTCCATGATTTCCTAATTTCTTCACAATAAACAAAGCAAGTCAAAAGGATTTTACATTTCCTCTATCTTTATTTTTGTTCTCATGGTGTCGTCACAAATACTGACGTCATTCGCATGCTGGAGTAAATAAGAATTAGAATATTAGACTACCTTTTATAAACAAGTAATTTATAGGCCTGTATTTTCTTTACTGGTCCTTATGTTTTTTTTTACATCTGAATGATGTAAAGGATTTATTTAATTAATTTAATAACATTCATAAATTACTAATGGTCATACATAAAATGGGTTTGTTTTTTCTTGAAATTAATTAATTTAACGCATAACTTTTAAGTAATGTATTTGTCAATGCCGCCACATGTGCAGGACATAAACAGGAATCGCTTTCTCTTCTCTCTGATTTTTTACATGAAATTCATTCATTCATTCATTCATTCATCTTCTACCGCTTTATCCGATCTTCTCGGGTCACGGGGAGCCTGTGCCTATCTCAGGTGTCTATGGGCATTAAGGCAGGATACACCCTGGATGGAATGCCAACCCATTGCAGGGCACACACACTCACATTCACACACACACACATTCATACACTAGGGACAATTTTCCAAGGTGCCAATCAACCTACCGTGCATGTTTTTGGACCGGGAGGAAACCGGAGAACCCGGAGAAAAACCCCCTGAGACACGGGGAGAACATGCACAAACTCCACACACACATGGCTTTTTACATGAAATTCAGTGTGGACATTTTGAATAAATATTTAGTGCAATAAAAGTGATTTTGTAGTCACAGCTTTGAGTGTTCACACCTTTTCGATCAAATGTGGTTTTAGGACAGTGAATTATGTGGATGTTAGTGTATCTTGGAAATAAATTAAGATCTATTTCAGCAGTTCTAGTCCCGTTTCATAACATAATAACTGTTCATTCGTGAGTAATGTACCGTTTATGAAGTGTAGATTAAATTACTACGGGTTTTTTTTTCTTCGTGTGAATGTTACAGGAATGCGTTAAAAAAGAAAATCCCACGGAATCCTGAAATCCCGCAAAAGTCGCAAATCAAACCCTGGCCGCCCTTCACACCATGTCCTGTGCTTATCCCGTGATTTACCTCCACACACACACACACACACACACACACACACACACACACACACACACACTACACTCTTTTTTCCTTCAAAAGTTCCCTGCAATCACAGACCCAGATAAACGAATCCCGACATGTTACATTCTGTAAGTAGAAAGGAAAGAATGGATGTTACCTCTCCGCCCGATGTTGCTTTGGTAGTTTCAGGTTGTTTTTTTTTTAAGATAAAGATGTAAACAGGCTTCAGATGAAACCCTCCATTTGTTTGGGGGAAGAAAAAAAAACTTTGACCCTCCTGAAAAAAAGAAAACTCCGCCTCCGCTTCTGGGTTTCTTCCCTTCCTCCAGACTGATCCCAGATCAGCATAAACACAAGAGCCTTTCATTTCTGCTTTCTGCTTCATCACTCCATTCCAGTTGCACATTCAAACAAACACATGAAACGCGATTGTTACCATTTACAATATATATATATATATATAAATCAATAGTCAAATAGTCAACAATAGTATAACAATTTATTGTCACATACACAATCACACCTGACGGTACAATATGCATGAAATATTATAGTGATATATATATATCCTCTCTCTCTCTGTCTCTCTCTCTCTCTAATAGAGGAGATGAAAAAAGAGAGGAAGCGACTAAGGAATAGAAAGCGTCGTGAATGTAAATTGACCCGATTGAATTAGACTTGACACTGATCTTGAACTGAAATAATGTATATTTATTTGTATATATATTTGATTACACTGAGAGAACTGTAAAAGATCAGATCAAGATCAGAAAGCCTTAACGACAGGCAGGAAAAAAAGATGGTCGTGCATGTTTACACACAATCTCATATAGGACACACACACACACACACACACACACACACACACACACATGTATCAACTTGTAGGCGTTGAAAGAAACCAAAGCGTTTATTCAAATAATGGAATCGCATAAATGACCTTTTAACCCAGACTAAAAGTTCATATGCTCTGTATGTGATTTGTTTGTAATGTAATTATATGAAATGTAAAAACAAAAATACAAAAAAGTTGCACAATGGACGTTTTCAATGCACATCCTGTTTTAAGAAAGGATATAAGGATATATATATATATATATATATATATATATATATATATATATATATATATATAGTTTACCTTAATGTAATACTTTTACTTTAAGAAGACTGAGAATTTTTTCCTACTCAAATGTCATAAATTCCAAGTGGCTGATCTAAATTGTCCCTTATTGCAAAACCTTAAGAATCAATGTTATGATATAATGACTTCTTATCAGCACATTCCTACCCTGAGCTTGGCCTAGATTTGGTTTATAAGGACAAGGTCAAGCTGCAGACCTGGAGAGTCTGAAACGACTCTGCACTGGATGAACGCCAACTTGTTTAAATATCACTCAACAAGTGTAGGATGAAATCGAATGACCTGCAAAAAGAACAGCGAAAGGTACTTGAAGCAATGGTTTGAAAACTCGGGGCAACTTGGGGCAGGACTGAAGACGTGCAATGCTAGAAAGAACCCTTCATCAATAAGAAGCAAAAAAGACCACAAGATTTGGAACGGAGAGGACTGGAGTAAGTCCAACTATCAGCTTTGCTTTACACCTGGTTATTTACTGGGTAAAAGGAGACCTGGAAAGGCCTATAACCACTGTCAACGTTTAATTAAGGCCCTTACAACATGAGGTTATCCTGGTCTTCTGCTCTGACAAACTTCTAACAATATGGACATTTGCATTTGTGGCCATTATTTTTTCCATTGTATAGACTGAAGTTTTCTGTGTGGAAGTTTTTTGCATGCTTTTCCTGTGTCTTGTGTGCATGACTGTTTTCTCCAGGTTCTCCGGTTTCCTCCCGACATCATGCCAATACGTGGCTTAAATAAAATGTGCTCCTCGGTGTGAATCAGTGTAAGAATGTGTGCGTTGTGCGCTGCTGTGAACCGACTTCCTGCCCAGGGTGTATTCTTACCTCACGCCCACAGTACCTGGGATGAGATCCAGACCCACCACGACCCTCAGCAGGATAAAGCCCTTACTATAAGTATTACTGCTTCTGTGCTTTGTCATTGTGTCCGTAAGAGGGCGCTGTGTGTCTGTTTTTGGACATAATAATAATAATAATAATAATAATAATAATAATAATAACAATAATAATAAATTATATATAGACATTTAATTCAATTGCATTTATAATGACCATAAATGCATGTTTTAGCATTCTAGCATTCTTAATTAGGTTATAATAATAAAAACATGTAAAAATTTGTAAAAACATTTTCTTTACATGACATAAAAACGTATTAAATTTTTTCACTAAGATGAGACGCTCAAAGGAAAACTTGAAGACTGTGTGGTGTCTGGGAAAGTGAATATATGGATATGTAAATCTCTTTTTAAAGTATTTAATTGTGGTAGTTTTGAGGTTTATTTGCGTTTGCTGACAAAAGGTACTGAAGTTTGCATAGTCTGCATCTACTAGAATCTACTATTATTTATTTATTTATGTATGTATGTATGTATGTATTTATTTATTTATTTTCATGCACACTTATATACACTTCTGAATGCATGTCGATAAACAACAGACAAATGTGGAGGTCGTGTCTTCACTTTGTTTTCATTTCTAAAAACGCGACTACTAATAATTACTAAAAGCAGTGGTGCCACCTACAGGCACTACGGGGAATTGCAGTATCACATATACCGACAAAAGCATTTGCACTTATACAAATGAGTGCCAGTAACACAATAACAGCCCAGTTTGGATTAGAAATCACTTACTATCAAAGATCAAATTGTAATTTCCTTTAACACACAATTCCACCTCCAACCTGCCACTGGTTTGACATTAGTGTTGAGTCACTGAGGATTAAAAAATGGCCACTGCTACTGATTTCACCTCGTGACCATCGTTTCAGATCAAGGTGGAAATATTGGAAATGACCTAATTGTTACATTGAATGGTTCTGAAATTAAAGAGATATCTTTCGAGATAATCACGAAGCCATCAGAACCTTCTCAGATGAATGAACCTGAGTGTTCACTGTGTGGTATGAATGGGGTTTACACAGACTTTATCCCCTCCCTCGTCCCCCGTCCACTCGTCTCCTCTTCTCCTCATACACAGCTGGACTTAATGAGAGTATAAAACTCTGAATCGGCCTCTGTTCTGGCAAAAGGTCCACGTAAAAAAAAAAAAAACATGTTTAAAATGCTTTACTTCCAATTTCCTATATATGAAAAATGCATGATGGGTTTTTTTGTAACATTGTGCAGTGCATTGTGGACATTTATGAGTCCCCTGGATTCTCTCTGGTGGACATTTGTACGTGGAAATAAAACGGGGAAAATGCTTCAAGATGTAGTGAATTGGATGCCGTTTGGATTCAGAACCCAATTCTAACATTTTCTATTTATAGTTGTGTTTATTGTGGAACAAGTTCTAGCGATATATTTTATTTCATCTTCCATTTTGAAGAATTTTCATTGCACTGTCCAAAATGATCGCTTTATCATAGCAGGTACAATGAGCTGACACTGGAGACTCCTTCCCAACCGGGTGTAACCCTGCGTCTTTTCAAATTTATCTCTAGAGTGCTTTTATCAATGTACATTGTCTCAAAGCATGTCAAGTACATCTATCTATCTATCTATCTATCTATCTATCTATCTATCTATCTATCTGTCTGTCTGTCTGTCTGTCTGTCTGTCTGTCTGTCTGTCTGTCTGCCTGTCTGTCTGTTGTCCGTCTATCTATCTATCTATCTATCTATCTATCTATCTATCTATCTATCTATCTACCTGTCTGTCTGTTCGTCCGTCTATCTATCTATCTATCTATCTGTCTGTCTGTCTGTCTGTCTGTTATCTATCTTTATTAGGGCTGTCAATGTTAATAAGGATAAACACAAATTCACTTTCATTTTATTAACGTGCGATTGGTACCGTATGGAACCTAAACATATCACCAGTTTATATGGAAAGCAACCAAATCCGGAACACAATTCTTAAAGGAGCCACGTCCCATATTTAACTATTAGAACAACCACTAAAAAATTAACATTGAAATGAGCAAGAAATGAATGAAATTAATATTAAAAGAGTAAAATCAACAAGAATTTGATTCATTTTTATCAATAATTGTATTAGAGATTTTGACTGAAATGTACATCATTAGAACGTCTGTTAAAGTTAGAGTTTTTTTAAACATGAAAAGGATTCATTTACGCTACATGGAAAACCTGCGATTAATCACGAGTGAACTCACGACAATCGTGCGATAAATCGCTCGTCAATATTCTAATCGATTGACATCCCTAATCTTTACATTATGTGTAGCCCGTGTTTGTGTTTGCGCTGTAACGATGGCGGTCCACGTGTCCATGTGAAGCGCTTTATATCTGAACAGAGCGAAAGAACACCGGATTGACTGAAGCTTTACTGCTGAATTCTCACTTCCCTGCTGAGCGCGTTTTCACCAGCTAGCACAAGTGTTTCTGAGATACACAGCAAAAACCCAGTGCTGAATTAACACAACTTTTAGCAAACCCGTACGAGCGCGCCAAATGCCGAGGAAGGCTCTAATTGCGCTCTGCATGAGGTAATCCTCCGTGCATCACTAATGCATCGTTAATTGCAACAATTTCGGTGTAAATAAAAATGTATAATACAGTTTTTACCCCCATTTGTTTATTTATAGGGAGAGTCATTGAGTTAATGACGTCATAACTTTGTTGTCCAGACTCACGTCATATCCAGGACTAAACTTGGCACCATTACAGTTAAGAGAGGAAAAAAGAAGCACCTTATTTATTCATTCATTCATTCATTCATCTTCTACCGCTTTATCCGATCTTCCCTTGTCACAGTGTGCCTATCTCAGGCGTCATGGGCATTAAGGCAGGATCACTGGATGGAATGCCAACCCATCGCAGGCACACACACACACATCACACACACCATGCACATTCATACACTAGGGACAATTTTCCAAGGTGTCAATCAACCTACCGGCATTTTTTGGACCGGGGGAAACCGGAGAACCCGGAGAAAAACCCCCTGAGGCACGGGGAGAACAGCAAATTCCACACACAATTCCCGAGACGGGAATCGAACCTGGATCCTGGCGGTGTGAAGAACGTTGCTAACCACTAAACCACCGTGCCCCTTATTTATTTATTTATTTATTTATTTACTTATGTGCTGATAGAATAAAAGTGCTTTACAATCCAGGCGCCTAATCCAGTTGCTATAGTGACCAATTAAACACAGAAGTCCCCCTGATATCACTGATTATGCCCCCCCAAAGAAAAACAAAAACAAAGAAAAACACACATTTAGACATTTCCTCCTAATTTTTCATTTTCAGGCAATCTGATCACTTTATTTGGCATTTATGCTGTAAATGTTGTTAATTCCTGGCTCTTTTCCCAGGAGAGTTTTAGCTCTGAGAGGCGGAGTAGAGTTCTACAGGGTTGCCAGATACGTCTCATAAATCCCGCTTCATTAACACTGTTCATCGACTAAAGATGAATAAACGAATGAGCCCCAAGCAACCTGCGGTAATACAAGAGGGGGGTTGTGTTCAACTTGGCAACCACAATTCAGCTCCTCTTTCATACACTGCTTGAATAGAGCTCAGTTCCCCTGCACACTGACAGCACAGTTTCACTGCTTCTCCTCTCATCAAACACACGCCGGGGTAAGTCATCACCCATTCTCACACTATTTATATATATTTAATATTTATATATATTATATATATATATATATATATATATATATATATATATATATATATATACATATACATACACATATATATTTAAAAACATATATATTTTATTTACATTGAGTCATGCAGACTCAGACTTTTCAAACTTTGACACCCAGAAAGCTGAAACTCCAGCTTGGGTTAAAACATGCTTTTATTAAACAATTAAAGTTTCAAAGTGTTTAAAAATAAAGTAAGCATTTAAAAACTGTGTTTTGCACAAGAACATGTTTCTAAAAATAGAGATTTAGTAAAAAAAACCAAACAAACACATAATACAAAAGTCTTGCATTACAGAAGATTCAATTGTGGTTTGGGGAAGAAAAAAAACTTCCAGGATTGAATTTGCTTAAACTCTATGATACATAACCAAAAATGGAATGTGTGTGTGTGTGTTTGTGTGTGTGAATGTGTGTGTGTGTGTGTGTGTGTGTGTGTGTGTGTGTGTGTGTGTGTGTGGTTTTGGATGGGAAGTTTCCGTCCTAAATAAACTACTTTTGTAATGGCTGAAACCCAATGCAACAGTCAAGTGTATAATACCTGAGTAAACAGCTTACTGAAATCAGTCAGTATAGACTTAACTCTTGTGTGTGTGTGTGTGTGTGTGTGTGTGTGTGTTCAGCGCATCGAGCAGTATAAAGGTTTTCAGGATGCCATGGAGCATTACTGCTGCAGTCTTGGCATTTCAGAGTGAAAAGAGATAATGTCACACACACACACACACACACACACACACACACACAACACACACCACACACACACACACACACACACACACACACGGAGAGAAAGCTCAGCCTTAAGCAGTACGGTTTCCAGTATTCAGTGTATATTCATTATATACAAATAGAATGAATACAGCTGTTCTGCTTTTGACTCCTTTTTTTTCTTCCTCCTTTCTTTCTCTCTTGCACACGTGCACACAACACACACACACACACACACACACACACACACACACACACACACACACACACACACACACACACACACACACACACACACACACACATATATGTCTCAACATCCTTATGTCTCGGTGAATGAATAAAGTCTACCCCTAACTTTAGTTTTATTTATGTATTTATTTATTTATCTTTTTATTTACTCTTTTTTTTTTTTTAAGTTGCAAGTAGAAAGTTGTTTTTTTGACCATTTGATGTCTCCATAACGTCAAAACTATCAAATATTTCTATTTTTAGAGGACGCACAAACACACATTTGTATATTAGTCAGCACAGTTGTAATGAGAGTTAGGCATGTTATTATTAATATTATTACTATTATTATTATTTTTATTATTATTATTATTATTATTATTGTATTTATGTAATTCCTCCACTCCGACTTTGTGTGTGTTTTTTGAGATGCTTTTCACCTCGTGTCGGCGCGTCGCTGTAACACAGCCCGTTTCACACTACGCTGTGTAGAGTGTGTAGAGTGTGTGAAAGTGTGTGTTGGTTTCGGTGCAGGGTGCAGATTTGGGATGTGCTGTAAAGATCAGGAGACGAGGTTTCATCGTCGTTAATGTTGGTCTCGGAGGCTTTACAGTAGAAGTCCACGTGCAGTCGTGGTTTTGTTCGTAACAGCTCTTTTAACGATCTCCAAGCAGATTTAAAGAGATAAAAGTCTTATATAGGAGTACAAAAGAGTGGTTATACGTTTGCTAGAATTCTTAATTAAAGAATGAATTCTTAATTGTTAATTAATTCATTCATTAACAGTATGTAGTGTGTGATGTGCGACGTCGCCTCATAACACAAAACACACAACGCTTTTTCTCCTTCAAGCACGAACATGCTTTTTTTTTTTTTTTTTTTTACCTTCATCTGCATCCATTTCTTGCTTCCTGGACATTTTGGGATAGAAATTTGTCAATTGTCGCCTCACACCGCCAGGGTCCGGGTTCGATTCCCGTCTCGGCCATGTGTGTGTGGAGTTTTTGCATGTTCTCTCCCCGTGTCTCAGGGGGTTTTTTTCTCCGGGTTCTCCGGTTTCCTCCCCCCGGTCCAAAAACATGCACGGTAGGTTGATTGGCACCTTGGAAAATTGTCCCTGGTGGTGTGTGTGTGTGTGTGTGTGTGTGTGTGTGTGTGTGTGTGTGTGTGTGTGTGTGTGTGTGTGTGATGGGTTGTCATTCCATCCAGGGTGTATCCTGCCATTAATACCCATAGACGCCTGAGATAGACACAGACTCCCCGTGACCCGAGGGAAGATCAGATAAAGCGCTAGAAGATGAATGAATGAATGAATGAATGAATGAATTTGTCAATTGTTGGAAAAACACTGATGTAAGAGACACTGCACTCTAGTGGCGGGATGCTGTCACTGCGCGGCGGACATGGTCATTATGGGAGATGTAGTTTATTGTAAATGCACGAGAACATGAGCAAGATAACTTAACCAGAAAGATGTGTGTGTGTGTGTGTGTGTGTGTGTGTGTGTGTGTGTGTGTGTGTGTGTGTGTGTGTGTGTCCAAATGAGAAATGTGTTTGTATTTTGGTGGGTGCCCAGAATAAGCAGATCCAGCTTAATGAGAGGGGGACGAGAATCACCTGAGGCCTGAAAACACACATCAAACACTCTCTCTTTCTCTCTCTCTACCTTTCTGTCTCTCTCATCTCTCATCTCTCTCTCTCTCTCTCTCTCCCTCTACCTTTCTGTCTCTCTCTCTCATCTCTTCTCTCCCTCTACCTTTCTGTCTCTCTCATTTCTCTCTCTCTCTTCTACCATTCTGTCTCTCATTCTCTCTCTCTCTCTCTCATCTATTTCTGTCTCTCTCTCTTCTCTCTCTTTCTCTATCACTCTCTCATCTCTCTCTCTCTCTCTCTCTCTACCTTTCTGTCTCTCTCTCTCTCTCTCTCTCTCTCTACCTTTCTGTCTCTCTCATTCTCTCTCTCTCTACCTTTCTGTCTCTCTCATTCTCTCTCTCTCTCTCTCTCTCTCTCTCTCTCTCTCTCTCCTTCTTCTCTACCATTCTGTCTCTCATCTCTCTCTCTCTCTCTCTACCTCATTCTGCTCTCTCTCTCATTCTTCTCCTCTTCTGTCTCTCTGTCTCTCATTCTCTCTACCTCTCTCTCTCACTCTCTCTCTCTCTACTCTTTCTGTCTCCTCTCTCTGTCTCTCTCTCTCTACCTTTCTGTCTCTCTCTCTCATGTCTGTCTCTCATTCTCTCTCTCCCTCTCTACCTTTCTGTCTCTCTCTCTGTCTCTCTCTCGCTCCAAAATTTCCTTTCCTACATCTGTTCCCTTTTCTCTCATTTTCTTCTCTTTCATCTGTACTATCTATTGCTTTTCCTGTCTGAGGCCAGGGTGTGTGTGAGAGTGTGTGTGTGTGTGTGTGTGTGTGTGAGCATGTAAAACACCTGGAACAACTTTCCCGCTGCCGTCCTTCACTTCCAGCTGTAAAACCGAATGGCCTCGCTTTCTTTTTTTAAACTTTCTCTCCATTTCTTCACCTCTTTCTCTTATTTAATCTCTCTCTCTCTCTCTCGCTCTCTCTCTCTCTCTCTCTCTCTTCCTTTCGCTCTCCTCCACAAACACACGACATACCCCCCCCCCACACACACACACACACGCCCCCCCCCCCCCACACACACACCAACACACCCTCCCCATACCCCCCACACCACACACAACACACCCACACAACAACGCCCCACCCCCCCCTCCCCACACACCACCCCACCACACCCCACACACCCCACCACACACACCCCCACACCCCCCACATCACACATTTCCACACACAACGCCCCCCCCCCCACACACACACACACCCCCCCCCCTCCCCCCCCCCACACCCCCACACACACACACACGCTCCATACACACACACACACAACCCCTACACACACAACAACACACAACGCCCGCCCCCCAACACACCCCCACACACACCACCAAACACCACAACACCCCCCCCCCCCCACACACACACACACACCACACACACACAACGCCCCCCCCACCACACACACACACACACACGCCCCCCCTCCCACCCCCACCCACACACAAACGCCCCCCACCCCACACACCACACACACAACCCTCCCCCCCCCCCCACACACACACACACAACACACAACCCCCCCCCCCCCCCCACCACACACACCCCCCCCACACACACCACCCCCCACACACACGTCACCCCCCCACACACACACACACACCACACACCCCCCCCACACACACCACACCCACACCCCCACCACACACACAACACACACCCCCCCCCCACACACACACCCCCCACACACACACCACACCACACCCACACACACACACAACGCCCCCCCCCCCCACACACACACACAATGCCCCCCCCCCCCCACACACACACCCCCCACACACAACAACCCCCCCCCACACACACACAACGCCCCCCCCCAAAACCCACACACAACGCCCCCCCCCCCCACACACACACACACCCACACACACACACACACAACACACAAACTTCGACCCCACACACACACACAACGCCCCTCCACACACACACACACACACACACCCCCACACACACACACAAACGCCCCACACACACACACACAAGGCACCCCCCCACACACACACACAACGCCCCCCCCACACACACACACACACACACACCCCCCCCACACACACACACGCCCCCCCCACACACACACCAACCACAACACCCCCCCAGCATAATGGTGACTGTTTAATCCCTAAGATGTATTATCTCTAAGACTGAATGTAGACGAGTGGCGTTCAGACGTTCAGACGGAGGACGAGGAAGAGGAAGATTGTGGGAACATCGTTTGGGAATTCTGGGAAAGTGGGATTTTTAAGGTAGAAAGGAGTTTCGGAAAGTAAGAAGGAGGAGAAGAAGTGCGGATCAGTGAAAGAGTAGGATTTTGTCATCGATGCCCTGCAGACAGGAAACAGTCTGAGAGAGAGGAAGTTGTTAAAGTACACAGGGACGGAGAGACGCGTCTCGACTGCTCTCTCACTCTTTTTTTCCCCTCACTCGTTTCTGTGTATGTCTTCATGTCTGCCACTGTTTGATTCTGTCATGTTTGTCTTTCTCTCCCTCTTTCATCTGTGTGTTTCAGCCTGTACGAATCTGTTTGTATCTCTCTCTCTCTCTCTCTCCTCCTGTCTTTCTCTCTATATATTCATGTCTCACAGATTCTGTCTTTCTTTGCATTCTGTCTATCTGTCTGTGCATTTCTCCGTCTTGATTGCTTCTCCTGTCTTTTTTTTTGTTGGTCTCTTTTTGCCTTTTGTATTTTATCTCTCTTTTCTATCTATGTACCTCTCTCTCGTGTTCTCTCTCTCCCTTTCTCTTTCGGCCTATACATTTATCTATCTGTCTGTCTGTCTGCATGTCTCTCTGTGTCTTTCTTTCTCTGTCTGTCTCTCTCAGTTAATCTGTTTCTCTCTCTCTCTCTCACACATTTCTGTTTGCTCTGCCTTTTCTCTGTATATATTCATGTCTGTCTCTCAGATTCTGTCTTTCTTTGCATTCTATCTATCTGTCTGTGCACTTCTCCGTCTTAATTGCTTCTCCTGTCTTTTTTTTGGTCTGTTTTGGTCTATCAATTTGTCTGTCTCTCTTTTGGTAAATCTATGTACCTCCCTCCCTCTCTCTTTCTCCCTTTCTCTCTCTGTCTCTCTCACTGACTCTCTCTCTCTCTCTCTCTCTCTCCTGCCTTTTCTCTGTATATATTCATGTCTTTCATTTTCTGTCTATCTGTCTGTGCATTTCTCCGTTTTGATTGCCTCTCCTTTCTTTTTTTGGTCTCTTGTTGTCTTTAGATATTTCTGTCTCTACTTTGGTAAATATATATACCTCTCTCTCTCTCTCTCTCTCTCTCCCTATCTCCCTCTTTTCCTCCCTCATGAGTACATAACATTACTTATGTCAAATAAAGGATTGTAAAAAAAACCTCTTTTCCTGCTTCTCTCTGTAAACGTCTGTGTTTGTCTTTCTCGGCTCATCCGCAGTGTGTGTCATTCTGGGTGTGTACGCAGGAAATGTCTGCAAACGTGTGTGTATAAATTTCCTGCGACCGGCATAAACAAACATATTTTGTCTGCATCTTCTGTCGGTGTGTGTGTGTGTGTGTGTGTGTGTGTGTGTGTGAGTGGGGTGGGGGGTGGGGGGGGGGGTTCGGCCGCTGCAGCGTGTCCAGCATGAACCCTCTCCGTATGAGTGTGTCGGGTTACTCAGGGTTTCCACCACCGAACGCCAGTGAGATCATTAACACATAAAAAAATAATAATAAATAAATAATGAATTGCGTGTTCCTTTATTGACGTGTGTAAAACCGTGTGGTGTATTACACACAGCAGGATGTGGCGTTGTGTCATCTGTGCCAAATGAGAAGTGAAGTAAACATCGATAAACAGTTCCAATGTTTAAAAAAAACAAACAAACAACAAAAAAACCCACACAATTTAATATTAGGGCGAAGACACGAGGTCAGAGTGAATTCGCTCAGACGTTCAATAATAAGAATAAGAAGAAGAAGAAGAAGAAGAAAGGGGCGCACGGTGGTTTAGTGGTTAGCACGTTCGCCTCACACCGCCAGGGTCCGGGTTCGATTCCCGTCTCGGCCATGTGTGTGTGGAGTTTGTGCATGTTGCTCCTCTTCTCCCCGTGCCTCAGGGGGTTTTTTTCTCCGGGTTCTCCGGTTTCCCCCAGTCCAAAAACATGCACGGTAGGTTGATTGGTGAAATGTGAGAGTGAGTGTGGTGTGAGAGTGTGTGTGAGGTGAGTGAGTGTGTGTGTTGAGTGTGGACGTGTGAGTGTGAGTGCGTGAGTGTGAGTGTGTGGGTTGTGTCGCGAGTGTTGTGTGTGGTGGGTGGTGAGTGTGGGTTTTTTTTTTGTGTGTTTGTGTGGGTGTGCGAGTGTTGTGGTGTGGTGTGTGTGTATGAGTGTGTGAGTGTGTGTGAGTGTGAGTGTAGGTGAGAGTGTGATTGTGTGTGTGTGAGTGGTTGTGTGTGTGAGAGTGTGTGTGTGAGAGTGTGTGGAGTGTGTGTGAGAGAGTGTGTGTGTGTGAGTGTGAGTGAGTGGTTGAGTGACTGTGTGTGTGAGTGTGTGTGAGTGTGTGTGTGTGAGTGTGTGTTGTGTGAGTGTGGTGTGTGAGTGTGAGTGAGTGAGTGGTGGTGTGTGTGTGTGTGTGTGTGTGTGATGGGTTGGCATTCCATCCAGGGTGTATCCTGCCTTAATGCCCATAGAGACGCCTGAGATAGACACAGACTATTCCCCGTGACCACCCGAGGGAAGATCGGATAAAGCGGTAGATAAGAAGCGAATGAATGAATGAATGAATGAATAATAATAATAATAAAGGAGGGAATAAAAACCCTGCATGATTTCCTGTGTGAGGAGTTGTGAGGATAACGAGACGATGATAAATTAGACGTATTTGCTAACTAGACGTTTCCTGAACACATCCGCAAGGCTTTTAGTGTAATTAACCCTCTCTTTAATGGCAGCGTGAGTTGATCTGTAAGAGAAAGACAGGACGGGATATAAAGGAAGTTCAGCACACAGAAGAAACTTTTGCTTTTTACTTAATTAATAATACCAAACTACAAACCCCCCCCCCCCCCCCAAACAAAAACGAGTACATAATCGCTTGTGAGTTTTATTATTTAATGCTACATTCAGGCAGTGTATTAGACTTATACAGTATATTACCGTATATTCCTGTATATCTCTATAACGAGCGATTAAAAACACTTGTGTATTGTTATAGGAATATTAGTAGAAAGAACGGAGATTTTTACTTGTCGCGCAAATTCTTTCTTCGCTTATATTAATAAGTTCCGGTCGGAGCTCGAGGACGGCGTTTGATATGTGGAGGGGTACGATTGGTTTAGTGGTTAGCACGTTCGCCTCACACCGCCAGGGTCCGGGTTCGATTCCCGTCTCGGCCATGTGTGTGTGGAGTTTGTGCATGTTCTCCCCGTGCCTCAGGGGTTTTTTTTTTTCTCCGGGTTCTCCGGTTTTCCTCCCCCCGGTCCAAAAACATGCACGGTAGGTTGATTGGCACCTTGGAAAATTGTCCCTAGTGTATGAATGTTTGTGTGTGTGTGTGTGTGTGTGGTGTGTGTGTGATGGCATTCCATCCAGGGTGTATCCTGCCTTAATACCCATAGATGCCTGAGATAGACACAGACTCCCCGAGGGAAGATCGGATAAAGCGCTAAAAGATGAATGAATAATGGTTCGATTCCCGTCTCGGCCATGTGTGTGTGGAGTTTGTGTGCATGTTTCTCCCCGTGCGTCTCAGGGGTTTTTTCTCCGGGTTCTCCGGTTTCCCCCCCTCCTGGCTTCCTCCTGGTCTAAAAACATGCATGGTAGGTTGATTGGCACCTTGTGTATGAAATGCGTGTGTGTTTGTGTGTGTGTGTCCTGCGATGGGTTGGCATTCCATCCAGGGTGTATCCTGCCTTAATGCCCATAGACGCCTGTGATAGACACAGACTCCCCGTGACCCGAGGGAAGATCGGATAAAGCGCTAGAAGATGAATGAATGAATGAATATGTGAGAAAAGGACAGTAAGGAATTATATTTACTGCGTTACTATACACCACTGACTATACTATCCTCCGCCTCCATTAAGACTGGATGATGCAATGAGGCCCGACGTGACGTCCAGCCACCCAGAAATAAATCAATTTGAATATGTCTGGAAATGTTTTAATCCTCGCATTTGACGACAATTAACAACCTTTTCATTCATTCATTCATTCATTCATTCATCTTCTAGCGCTTTATCCGATCTTCCCTCGGGTCACGGGGAGTCTGTGTCTATCTCAGGCGTCTATGGGTATTAAGGCAGGATACACCCTGGATGGAATGCCAACCCATCACACCTTGATTTCCAAGGTGCCAATCAACCTACCGTGCATGTTTTTGGACCGGGGGAGGAAACCGGAGAACCCGGAGAAAAACCCCCTGAGGCACGGGGAGAACATGCACAAACTCCACACAACCTTTTCACTGATTACATAAAGTCACATTCTGCTTTTTTTTAAAAATCCATTTAATGCTGTGGAACATCTTTAAAACACATTCCTCTCTCTAACTTACTGTATAAGACAGAAAAACAAACAAACAAACAAACAAACACTCTTTTCTCCGGTGGAAAAGTTCATAAGATTTGAAAACGCTTGAGAAATGGAGAAATTGTTCCTCTGTTTGGACGACGTGGAAAATCTTCAGGAAGTTGAAGCTGTAATCAGTCCAAAGACGATAACAGCTTCCTGTAAACGAGAAAATTCCACATCAGGTTCAAACGTATCGTATTCATCATGTGACTCGTATTTTAGGGGAAAATAGTGAAGATTATTGTTGTTATTCTGCACGTTTATTACCAAAACTACGTTACAAAACAATCGTTATTTGACTGTGGAAGAAGTTTTACGTGTAATATTGACGAATAAACAAAAGAATATCGACTGAAAATGGTGTATTAAGTCTCCTATCTGCTCTAAAATTGGGTTAATGAATGAATATATATATATATATATATGTGTATATGTGTGTGTGTGTGTGTGTGTGTGTGTGGTGTGTGTGTGTGTGTGTGTGTTTGGTGCGTCAGGTACCCAAATGTGTGTGTTTACTCCCAATCCACTGCTCTCAGGGCTTCCATAACTAGTCCTTTCATTCTAACCCAGGATTTACTTGTAAAAGAGCTGATTGTGTGGGAGTCATTACACACACACACACACACACACACACACACACACACACACACACACACACACGAACACACACGCACACACACACACACACACACACAAGCATATGACAGGCGGTCACATGTGCGTTACCTCCTCTCGATTTCACCTACTTTTCCAACAAGCCTTTTCTGTTTGCCAATAAACCCTGCCTCTGTGTGTGTGTGTGTGTGTGTGTGTGTGTGTGTGTGTGTGTGTGTGTGTGTATGAATACGTTGTATTTTGCCCGTGTGTTTGCTTTGCCTCGCAGAACACGTCGTCTTTTTCCGCCCCGAGGTGGTTTTTAACACTGGCCTCTCACTTTCACACATCGTCCACCGACATCACCTCCTGAGACAAGAGCACTGTGTGTGTGTGTGTGTGTGTGTGTGTGTGTGTGTGTGTGTGTGTGTGTTTACACTCGAACCCCCCCTCCCTTTTTTTTTTTACTCTCAAATATATCACATACGGTTTATTTTCACTTCTCTGGTTTTGCAGCTATTCGATAAGTCGCGCTGGTATTGAGCAGATGTGAAACGTTTGTTTTTATTTTGAAATATAAAAAGTCACGCGTGCATAATCATCATCACTATCATGCATAATCATCATCACTCATCATCGTCATCATCCCATCATCATCACCATCATCATCATCATCATCATCAGCATCATCATCACCATCATCACCATCATCATCACATCATCATCATCATCATCATCATCATCATCATCATCACCATCATCATCATCATCATCATCATCACCATCATCATCACCATCATCATCATCATCATCATCATCATCACCATCATCATCACCATCATCATCATCATCATCACTATCATCGTCATCACCGTCATCATCACCATCACCATCATCATCATCATCATCACCATCATCATCATCATCATCATCATCATCATCATCATCATCATCATCATCATCATCATCATCACCATCATTATCATCACCATCATCATCATCACCATCATCATCATCATCATCATCATCACCATCATTCATCATTATCACCATCATTATCATCACCATCACCATCATCACTATCATCGTCATCACCGTCATCATCATCATCATCATCATCATCATCATCATCACCATCATCACCATCATCACCATCACATCATCATCATCACGTCATCATCGTCATCACCATCATCACCATCATCATCATCATCATCATCATCATCACCATCATCATCATCATCATCATCATCATCACCGTCATCATCACCATCATCATAATCATCAACACCATCATAATTTTTTATTAATTAATTTCTGAATGAATGAATGAATTTTATTGTACATACTTTATTGATCTTGTGAGGGGAAATTCTTTTTTTGCACATCCCGGTTTGTTTGGAAGCTGAGGGTCAGAGCGCCGTTATGATACGGACCCAAGAGCGGCAGCTCGGGCGATAACGGGGCTCGAACCCCCGACCTTCTGATCAGCGCCTTAAACCGCTGAGAAACCAGGAGTGTCTGCGCTCGAAGGGCCGGACTGGGAATAAGACTAGGGGGTTAAATTATCATCGATCCTGAGAAAGCCGAGTCTTATTACTGCAAACCATCCACTTATTGTACACATGAAGTCATTGTTATCCACAAAACACACATTTTGCATTAAATGGATATAACATTAATCCTTTAGTATATGGGATATATTGCTGATTTGCATTAATTCCTCTCTCTCTCTCTCTCTCTCTCTCTCTCTCTCTGATTCCTTCACTCTAGGTAACACAATAGAAGATGAAATATGCAGGAGGATTATATTAAACACAGAAGATATAAACTGCTGACTTGGGAAAGATGAAAAGTGGTCGCTCGGGGAAAAGAGAGAAATCGTCTTAGACATCTAAGGTTTTTTTTCGACTCGTCCCGTTCTGTTCGACTCTCGTCCGCAGCGGGAGAACGCTGACTCCTCTGATTTCAGCTGAAAGGGGGATGATATGGGCCTGGACATGGAAATGACTAAGTGAGCTGTTTTTTTTTACTGAAGCCTGAAGGTTTTACAGAGTGAAGTGCCGTGTTTCACACAACGACTCGTCTGTGTCCGGAAATCCATATTCAAATATCCTCGTGGATTTTTTTTTTTTCCTCTTTATTTTTATTTTTTTTTTTTTTTACAAGACTCCAAAAGACAAAGGACGGATTTTAACATGAAGAAAGGCACTTTTTTTAACGTTGTTTTATTTTAAAGGAGCGGATTGGACATTGTCTGGATTTCAGGACGCAGGAGCGTAAAGAGAGTAATTAGAGAAATTAAATCAATTTAAATACCATTAAATCTATTTTTGACAAAATACATCTTTAAAAAAATAAGTAAATAAAGAAATATTCCCCATTTTGTAGCATTGAATTGAATTGCCTGAGATTTTTAATTAATGTATAAAATGTGTAACTTCTTTTAAACTCCGTTTGCACCAGTCTTGTCCGGTATATGGATATCACCAGTATGTTGTGTCGCGACAGCATCGTTGCTAAGCGTCAAGAGGGACACACATATATTTGTCGAAACCTGTTTTTTCAATTCATTTCCCATCAAAGATAGCTTTAAGATATTTATCTAGATATATTTATGAATGGATTCCAGCTGCTCCGTTTCATTGTAGAGTGACGATTCGCTTGGAAAGCAGCTTGTAAAAGAGAAGACACGCGTGCATATGACAGCGTTTGGTGCGAGATGTTGCGACGAGGCCTGTTTCTGTGGCTCTCGCGCGTCTGTGGTGTGTTGGTGCTCGTCTGCTGCTGCCTTTCCCTGCTCTACGTCATCACTTGCAACCCGCATATCGATGACCCCTTGCTGGCCCCCAGGCTTGGCGCGCCGGGCTCCCCGCGAGGCCCCGGGATCCCCGGCGCGCTCAGCGGCCCTCCCTCGGGATCCTCGAGAAGCCAGGAGAACTACCGAGCGATGCTCCAGGAGCGCGACGAACAGCAACAGCAGCACGTTTCCAGCCTGAAGAGGCAAATCGCGGAACTGAAGGAGGCCCTGCAGGAGCGAGGCGAGAGGCCCAAGGAGCTGCGGGAGAAAAGCGGCGGCGGGTCGGTCGATCTCAGCGACTTCCTCCGCACCCAAATGGGCCGGGCAGAGATAAGCGCGGGCGTGCGCCTGGCGAACGAGTACGCCTTGATACCGTTCGAGAGCTTCACGCTGCAGCGGGTCTATCAGCTGGAGACGGGACTCACAAGGCATCCGGAGGAAAAACCTGCCCGGAAAGATCGGCGGGACGAGATCAGTGAAGTGGTGGAGAGCGCCGTGCACACGCTCAACGCGCACAAACACGACGATAAATCACACGCAGACAAGGTGTACGGCGTGGCGGACTTCGTCGAAGGTGAGTGGTCGTTTTTGCGCTAATTATGGGTGAGAGAGATCGTCGTTCATTCATTCATCTTCTTTATCCGATCATCCCTCGGGTCACGGGGAGTCTGTGTCTATCTCAGGCGTCTATGGGAATTAAGGCAGGATACACACTGGATGGAATGCCAACCCATCACACACACACACACATAAAGTAGGTGCCAATCAACCTACCGTGCATGTTTTTGGACCGGGGGAGGAAACCAGAGAACCCGGAGAAAAACCCCCTGAGACACGGGGAGAACATGCACAAACTCCACACACAGCGAGGGTGATGGAAGTGAAAAATGGAATACATGTCAATACATGTTTGTGCCTGAAGGAGAAA
>JACRUU010000028.1:790154-792654 GCA_030449085.1 Kryptopterus vitreolus | reverse complement strand
TCGAGTCCCAGCACTGCTTGAAGTTGCTTCCTATTTGTTATCATTGCTAGACGTATCACCCCCCCCCCCCCCCCTTCCCTGTTCTTCCCCATGATGGAAAACAAAACCAACCATTAAAACTGGAGACTCCTTCCTTTATTTATTTTTTTTAGTGCTTCACTGATCATCTTGTCACATGTTAAGACGTGACAAACGAGTTACATTAGTATGAATTTATTCGTAAGTCATTCGCTATTGACTACGCACGTCTCCTAATTATGTTCATAAGATACGTGATAAGGGGCACGGTGGTTTAGTGGTTAGCACGTTCGCCTCACACCACCAGGATCCGGGTTCGATTCCCGTCTCGGCCATGTGTGTGTGGAGTTTGTGCATGTTCTCCCCGTGTCTCAGGAGGTTTTTCTCCGGGTTCTCCGGTTTCCTCCCCCGGTCCAAAAACATGCACGGTAGGTTGATTGGCACCTTGGAAAATTGTCCCTAGTGTGTGTGTGTGAATGTGTGTGTGTGTGTGTGTGTGTGTGTGTGCCCTGCGATGAGTTGGCATTCCATCCAGGGTGTATCCTGCCTTAATGCCCATAGACGCCTGAGATAGACACAGACTCCCCGTGACCCGAGGGAAGATCGGGTAAAGCGCTAGAAGATGAATGAATGAATGAATGAAGATACGTGATAAAGCAAAACGTCGTTTATGGCATTCCTGAATGCTGTACTTTATATAAAATGGATAAACAGTATAAAATAATACAGTAATGTATACGATAAGTGGAATGCGGTGGTTAATACGTGTGTGTGTGTGTGTGTGTGTGTGTGTGTGTGTGTGTGTGGATGGTGGGAGGCATTACATGGATATTACACTCGTTTGTTGCGCTCTGCCTTCGTTAAGCTCTGTGACTCGTTAGCGGCGTCTTCAAATCACTGTCTACAGAAATGATGACGTGTAAAAACGAGCACACTAATAACCAACTATTGTGCTGTTTATGAAAATAAATCAACAACAGTTCTGACCAATCAGAATTGAGCATTCATCAGCGCTGTGGTTATTGAATGGGGCAATGATTAGCGTTGGCATTCGGTCTCGTTTTATGACTCGTTTCCAGTTTAAATGATTGAATCCCATTGCCTCAAAGTGCGACTCGACTTATACAGACGACAGATATAATTATTAGTCCCCTTGCAAATATTTGCAAACGATGGAATAAATAAGCATTAGAGGAAAATGGCCAGAAGGATTACGAGTTCTCTGAAAGTCTTGCAAATCACCAAAAGTCATTTATTAAGCCGTGTGATTAAAACACGCTCCACATCACACAGTCTGTTTGATACAAACGATTTATAATTCATGTCTTATTAATGAAGGCCAACTTTGACCTAGATTGCATGAGCAGTGCACAGACTGTGTGCGTGTCGCAATCCGTCCACGTCAGTTATCCTCGGTGCGTCCTGCTGCGAGTAAAGCCATGCGTGTCGATTACAATGCGAGTCTGACTCGTGTGTAACTCAGACTCACGGGTTACATTAGGGCACGGAATTAACCATGTCGGGTCTCGTCTGCCTGTAATCGCTACATAATAGGTGTGTAGACAAACGTGAGACAACGTGAGACAAACGGCACGCAGGGTTCAATCAAGAGACGCTGGCAAGAAAAAGGTGTTACAGACGGGGTAAACATGAAAGTGGTGTGATATATACGGGGAAAGGGATCTGATATATACGGGGAAAGTGGCGTGATATATACGGGGAAAGGGATCTGATATATACGGGGAAAGGGATCTGATACGGGGAAATATACGGGGAAAGGGGTCTGTGGGGATGATATATACGGGGAAAGGGATCTGATATATACGGGGAGAGGGATCTGATATATACGGGGAAAGGGATCTGATATATACGGGGAAAGGGATCTGATATATACGGGGAGAGGGATCTGATATATACAGGGAGAGGGATCTGATATATACAGGGAGAAAGGGATCTGATATATACGGGGATATAAGAGGGATCTGATATATACAGGGAGAGGGATCTGATATATACGGGGAAAGGGATCTGATATATACAGGGAGAGGGATCTGATATATACGGGGAAAGGGATCTGATATATACGGGGAAAGGGATCTGATATATACAGGGAGAGGGATCTGATATATACGGGGAAAGGACTGATATATATGGGGAAAGGGATCTGATATATACAGGGAAAGGGATCTGATATATACTGATATATATGGGGAAAGGGATCTGATATATACAGGGAGAGGGATCTGATATATACAGGGAGAGGGATCTGATATATACGGGGAAAGGGATCTGATATATACAGGGAGAGGGACTGATATATATGGGGAAAGGGATCTGATATATACGGGGAAAGGGATCTGATATATACAGGGAGAGGGATCTGATATATACGGGGAAAGGGATCTGATATATACGGGGAAAGGGATCTGATATATACGGGGAAAGGGGTGTGATATATACGGGGAAAGGGGTGTGATGTATT
>JACRUU010000028.1:782654-785154 GCA_030449085.1 Kryptopterus vitreolus | reverse complement strand
CCCTGTGATTTTGTATTACTTTTGTGGCAAATCTGCTCAATTTATTTATTAACTTTTCTTTGGGAATGCTGATTTTGATCATTCCTGCTATTCTTGAAGGTTTCTCAATGAGCCTGACAGGCACTGAGAACATGCCTTATTCAGTCAGGCTCAGAGACCACACCTGCTTCACTGAGACTGACAGGCACTGAAACCAAACCTCTGATACTGACAAGCACAGGGACTATCACTTATATATGGGGACTTGTAGGCACAAAGGCTACACATCCTTCACTGAGACTAAAAGGCACAAAAGAGTCATGTTTCCTTCACTGAGGCTGACAGGCACAGAGACCACAAATCTTTCACTGAGACTGACAGGCACAGAGACCACATTTCTTTCACGGCCTTCACAGAGACTGACAGGCACAGAGACCACATCTCCTTCACAGAGACTGACAGGCACAGAGACCACATCTCCTTCACTGAGACTGACAGGCACAGAGACCACACCTCCTTCACAGAGACTGACAGGCACAGAGACCACAAATCTTTCACTGAGACTGACAGGCACAGAGACCACACCTCCTTCACTGAGACTGACAGGCACAGAGACCACATCTCCTTCACAGAGACTGACAGGCACAGAGACCACATCTCCTTCACTGAGACTGACAGGCACAGAGACCACATCTCCTTCACTGAGACTGACAGGCACAGAGACCACAAATCTTTCACTGAGACTGACAGGCACAGAGACCACATCTCCTTCACAGAGACTGACAGGCACAGAGACCACACCTCATTCACAGAGACTGACGGGCACAGAGACCACAAATCCTTCACAAAGACTGACAGGCACAGAGACCACAAATCCTTCACTGAGACTGACAGGCACAGAGACCACAAATATTTCTTTCCGGCACAGAGATCTCATCTCCTTCACAGAGACTGACAGGCACAGAGACCACATCTCCTTCACAAAGACTGACAGGCACAGAGACCACACCTCCTTCACAGAGACTGACAGGCACAGAGACCACACCTCCTTCACAGAGACTGACAGGCACAGAGACCACACCTCCTTCACAAGAGACTGACAGGCACAGGGATCTCATCTCCTTCACTGAGACTGACAGGCACTAAGAATAAGCCTCATTCACTGAGAGTGGCAGACACAGCGTGCTATTGGGTGTATTTTATATTAAGTGTTTATGGGAGTCATTTTCAGGTGTTCAGTGAGACTTTCTGGAGACGTGTGTGTGTGTGTGTGTGTGTGTGTGTGTGTGTGTGTGTGTGTGTGTGTGTGTGTGTGTGTGTGTAATGAACTCTCCGTGAGTTTCAGTACAGTGAAAAACACTGACCATATTAAAGTAGAGGGGGGAAAAAAGCGAGTCTTTCCAGACAGTCCCCTTCTCTCGAAAACAAACCAGTATCGCAATAGGGAAATATTTGCAGTCTGCTTTACCCGGGGTTGAATCACACACACACACACACACACACACACACACAATCTAAATCTGCCAGGCTCCATTCTAACGGCTGTGATTACTGCCTTGTCTACATTGTTACTGGGTCATTTTGGAGAATTAGTGGTTTCTACAGGAATTTGGAAAAAAAAAGAAAAAAGCCTATAAAACTGTGCTTATGGGCTACGAAGAGATTCAATCTGGCAAAAGTGGAGCTGAGAACGCTTGATTTCAGACATGTTTGATCTGCGAGGTGGGCGTGTCAAATCGAGCCATGTGAGCATCTCTGTGTTAATCGGTTGAACGTGTTAATAAAAAAGCAACGGTATGTTCCTCTAAAACCTGCTGAGATGCGTCTGATGCCTCGTCCTCTCTCCCTCTGCCTTTTCTTTTCTGCCTCAGAGAGCTGAATTTCCGTAACTTCACAATGATCCACCTGAACGAGGAGTTTTCCCGAGGCCGAGGCCTGGACGTGGGCGCCCGAGCGTGGAAAGGAGGAAACGTTCTGCTGTTCTTTTGTGACGTGGACATCGTGTTTACGGCCGACTTTCTCAACAGCTGCCGCCTGAACACGCAGCCGGGTCAGTAACCGAGGGCGAGGAAAGGGGGAAAAAAACAAACAGGATAAGAAAGAAGCAATTTGATTAGTCTTTAATCTGCAGTGAAGCATGGTGGTGGTTGCTTTGTTGTAGGAAAGCGGATCAAGCCGTGCACTGTGGAGCTGTTATGTGTTGTTTTGTTATATAATGTTGTCTTTCGCAGGTTGTTTATTGGACTGTTGATAGAAATCAGACTCGTTAAATTGTGTTCAGGAAAACAAAAACGCCGTGGATCAATTAATCGCTGCATTAATATTCTGCATTGTCTTACTCTCGCTACATCCCAGAGTTCATGAATAGACGCTTTGCATTTCAATTCTTTATATCGATTTCTGACTGAGAGAAAGAAAATATCGATTGTTTTTTTTGTTTGTTTGTTTGTTTGTTTGTTTGTTTCACATCCATGTGTGTCTGCAGGAAAGAAGGTGTTTTATCCGATTCTCTTCAGCCAGT
>JACRUU010000028.1:770154-777654 GCA_030449085.1 Kryptopterus vitreolus | reverse complement strand
CCGTGTGAACGAGAGGGTCGTTTGTGTCCTGCGATGGGTTGGCATTCCGTCCAGGGTGTATCCTGCCTTAATGCCCATAGACGCCTGAGATAGACACAGACTCCCCGTGACCCGGGAGGGAAGATCGCTGATAAACGCCCGACTGGTAGAACTCCGTTGTTCTAGAAGATGAATGAATGAATGAATGCTGTATTTCTCCTTTGTCTTATGAAGGAGAGAAAAGCAGAAATATACATGAACCCGATTGAACCCTTTTTTTAGATATATATATTTTGACCCGTGTTTATATCAGTGTACTCAGTCAGAACTCTGAGGATGTTCAGTTTTATGAACGACGGAATTTCATATCGTGTCGCCTCGCATGTTGTCGAGGTCACTTTGTAAACACATTGACTTATTTCCATTTATTGAAAAGGAAAAACATTTTTGTCAGTGTTTCGAACGGTACATTATTACTGGTTATTGATGCGGATTGTCCGTGAGTCTTGTGAGGGTGTTTTGAATGAACAAAAATGTATTAAACATATAAGTGATTCGTGACGAGGATGGAAATCCGGTTGCCGTAGATACGACGAGTGGTTCAATGAACTCCGACTAGGTTTTTTTCTCTTTACGCTGTGGCGGTCAGTATTTTATCGCTTAAAATAACCTTTAAACGGTGGACCTGGTCTCACGCGCTGCACTGTGAACTGAAGGATTCGCTTTGATTTGTATTGCGCTTTTAACAATGGACATTAGATAATTGAACCTCATCTAAGCGGGCTGCGGCCCTGGTTATTATAGAGGCAAAATCTCGGGTTCCATTTTAAGAACCTTGATTTTTTTTTTTCGGCCTCAAAGAATTTTTGGTCCGACATATCAGAAGTGCCACCTAGTGGCAAGAATAAGGAACTAATATTCACTGCCTAGCAAATACAGTAACCCCGGAGTCATGCCGAAGCCAGAGGTGGCGTTATCACCCAAGCTGATTTTTATATAGCTTCTTATATGGCATATATAATCCGCCCTGAGTACCTATAGTCTCTAATAATATGGGGATATATATATACATATGCAATATCATATGGCATATGGGGACGGTGCCTACTGGATTGGAAACAAAGGGGCTGTTTTCACGACATTTTTTTCTCTTCAGGGGAACAGGTTTCCCTCGTGATACCGTACTTAATTTTTGTCCCCAACGTGGTTCATCGTGGAGAAGGCAGAGCACGTCCGGTGCTAGAGCAGAGCAGGGGGGTGAGTACAAACTTTTTATTTTTTTATTTTTTTGAACAATTGTGTTGAGGTGAATAAATACCATTCAGCCTGACGATAGTTCATTCTTTGAATGCGGTCTCTCTATTCGACTTTCTAATGTAAATACAGCCAATGAAACGATGGCTTCCTTCGCAGGGTGTCTGGGCGCTCCCAGAGTTCAGTCACTAGGATGATCCTCTGCTCCTCCACATCGAGAGGGGCCAGGTGGCGTGGCTTCTATTTCGGATGCCTCCTGGGCGCCTTCCAGGGGGGGTGTTTCGGGCATGTCCCTCCGGGAAAAAGGCCTCGGGGAAGACCCAGAACACGTTGGAGGGACTTTTTTTTTCTGTCGAACTGCGAACGCCTCGGTGTCCCCCGGGGGAGCTAGAGGAAAGAGAGAGGGAAGTCTGGGCATCTCTGCTTAGAATGCTGCCCCCCGCGACCCGGTCCCGGATAAGCGGAGGAGATGGATGGATGGATGGATGGATACTTTAAAAACAGCCTGATGTTTCCTTTCCGATTTATAACTCCACGTCACATCAAGGCTTCCTTTTAATTCTTTTTCTCTCTTTTTTTTTCTTTTTTTTTTTTTTTTTTACGGACTAAACTTTCACAATTTGTTTATTTTTAACCCCATTTTGCTTCATAAATGTAACTCTTTTCTAATTTATTGCTTATAAATCGAATTTTGACAAAAATTTTGCACTTTTTTTATATTAAAAATGATCAAAATTTTGATCAAAAATTTTAGGGGGCAGTGGCTTATTTTTAGCACGTTCGCCTCACACCGCCAGGGTCCGGGTTCGATTCCCGTCTCGGCCATGTGTGTGTGGAGTTTGTGCATGTTCTCCCCGTGTCTCAGGGGTTTTTTTCTCCGGGTTCTCCGGTTTCCTCCCCCGGTCCAAAAACATGCACGGTAGGTTGATTGGCACCTTGGAAAATTTTGTCCCTAGTGTATGAGTGTGTGTGTGATTGTGAGTGTGTGTGTGTGTGTGTGTGTGTGTGTGTGTGTGTGTGTGTGTGTGTGATGTGGGGTTGGCATTCCATCCAGGGTGTTATCCTGCCTTAATGCCCATAGACGCCTGAGATAGACACAGACTCCCCGTGACCCGAGGAAGATCGGATAAAGCGCTAGAAGATGAATGAATGAATGAATGAATGAATGAATGAATGAATTTGCAGCTCTTGGAAATCCGCATTGCCGCCTTGTAGCTCGCCTTTGTGGCATTTTCATTTGACTCGCGGTCTGCGTGGCGCTGTATCGTGGCGTTACTGCCATCTACTGGCGAAATATAAAATAGCGGGTTTTTTGTAGTGTAATTGATACTGTGCTCCGCAGCGCTGACGGATCGCTTATTATATATTTAATGACAGAGGCTGGTTATATGATTATGCTGCCACCTACTGACCGTTCCGAGGTACTGACAGTCAATTGCCAAGGTATTACCGTAAATACGTTTTTTTTTTAAGTTTAAGGACAACGACCATGTTGTTTAACTATAATTTGGAATTTATACGCAAAATGTATGTTTATATATATATATATATATATATATATATATGTGTGTGTGTGTTTTTATGTTATATATGTTTTACAATCAATTCCAAAAATTAATTAAAGCATAAACTAGATTTAATTTAACTAGTATTATAACGATGCTCTCAGGCATCCAATGTTGTATTACTTTATACGTTTATACATATTGTAATTTATACGAGAATTGTTTTTAGCTTGTTCTCAGAACTGGAGCAGAAAGAACAGAAGAAAAAGGAAAACATTTAGGCAATAAGACAATTATCAGCTTCCTATTTTTAACCTTTCTAATAAACAAACAAAAAAACCTTTTATTTATTTATCTCATTCTATTATTCCTAATTTGAACAATGTTTATAAAAAATGTCAAACTTTTGCACAGATGACACATCAAAAGACAAATCAGTTGTTAAATCAGTGAGTGTGTGTGTGTGTGTGTGGTGTGTGTGTGTGTGTGTGTGTGTGTGTGTGTGTGTGTGTGTAATATCCATGATTATATTTTTAATAATAAATATTCTTACATTTAAAAAAGTTTTATATATATATATATATATATATATATATATATATATAATAAAAATGATGTATGAATTGTTTGTATATAACACCCTGACCTCTGTGTTTAAATGACCGTTATGACAATGATCTAATAAGGAATCATTACATTTGTATTATAGGGAAAGATTTAATCAAATGTGTTACATGTATTTGGAAGTGTGTAGAGGTTTTTTTTATATATAAGATTGCAGACAGGAATAAAACAAATTTTAAAAAAGTAAAATAAAAATAAAAGTGTTTCTTGTCTTTGGTTTTACATTTAGGTCTAGTATTCGTTCAGGTTGCATTTTTCAAACTGAGCAGTATCACACCACACACACACACACACACACACACACACACACACACACACACACACACACACACACACACACACACACACACACACACACACACACACACATTATTACATTAGCTAGGACTAGTACATATTTGAGCCTACATTTAGCAGTATGTTCTTATCCAGAGCCACTGGATAAGTGTGGAGTATTTCTACACATTACCTGCATTCCCACTTCCCACCTGTAGATGGCAGCATTGAGCTATTTAAGTTTATTTCTTTATGAGCCTAAAGTTTCTTTATTTGGTTCTGTTCAAAGGTGGAAAATCTTCTCTCATACCCTTCAATATGACGCGTTCAGGAGACAAACAATTGTGACTTTTGTAAAAAAATATATATATTTTTTTATTATTAAAAATGATCCCCCACACAAGGGGCACGGTGGTTTAGTGGTTAGCATGTTCGCCTCACACCGCCAGGGTCCGGGTTCGATTCCCGTCTCGCCATGTGTGTGTGGAGTTTGTGCATGTTCTCCCCGTGTCTCAGGGGGTTTTTCTCCGGGTTCTCCGGTTTCCTCCCGGTCCAAAAACATGCACGGTAGGTTGATTGGCACCTTGGAAAATTGTCCCTAGTGTGTATGAATGTGTGTGTGTGTGTGTGTGTGTGTGTGTGTGTGTGTGTGTGTGTGTGCCCTGCGATGGGTTGGCATTCCAGTCCAGGGTGTATCCTGCACGCCTTAATGCCCATAGACGCCTGAGATAGACACAGACTCCCCGTGACCCGAGGGAAGATCGGATAAAGCGGTAGAAAATGAATGAATGAATGAATGAATTTCTTGTGAAATAGATAGAATTATTTGTGAATTGCACGGAAAATAATGTGTTTTGTTTCGGAAAACAAAGAAATCTTTGTTCCAACAACAATCATTTTTATTCTCTTTTATATCTCACTGTCCAGAAATCCATAAAAAAAATCAACTGTCTATCCTTGTGTACTTAAGTTTGTATTTACCCTTCTTGAATGAATCTTATCCTAACGCACTTCTTGTACGTCGCCCTGGATAAGTGCGTCTGCTAAATACTGTAAATGTAAATCTGCAAGTGATCCCAAACTTTTAAGCGCTATTATACTGCATGTACCGGATATTTCAATCAGATGGAACAGTGTATAAATGAAGTGAGAGTTTTATTTTTATTAGAACATTATATTTCTATACTGTTTGGTAAATGAGAGTGAAATGACGTCGGATTGGGGAATGTGCTGTAAAAAGCGACATCACATCACAGTTGGGTTGGTCATCCAGCACCCTGTTGTTAAAGTCACAGAACAGCACTTAAAGATGATGATACCTTCAGCACAATTCATTCATTCATTCATCTTCTAGCGCTTTATCCGATCTTCCCTCGGGTCACGGGGAGTCTGTGTCTATCTCAGGCGTCTATGGGCATTAAGGCAGGATACACGCTGGATGGAATGCCAACCCATCACACACACACACACACACACACACACACACTCATAAACTAGAGACAATTTTCCAAGGTGCCAATCAACCTACCGTGCATGTTTTTGGACCGGGGGAGGAAACCGGAGAACCCGGAGAAAACCCCCCTGAGACACGGGGAGAACATGCACAAACTCCACACACACATGGCCGAGACGGGAATCGAACCCGGGCCCTGGTGGTGTGAGGCGAACGTTCTAAACCACTAAACCACCATAGTGCCCCCTGTTTGATCACTTTATGCTTTAAAAAAAAAAAAACACAAAAAAACTCTTCACTCGTGTTATTTTAAAACAGTTTGCTAATTTAAAACCACAATGCATTTTATTAAACAATGTCTCCTTGTAAAAAGATTATTAACATATTCGATATTAAAACCACCACCAGATCAACCACAAGAACGAAAAACATCGTCCGCTGCAAACTTTGATGTTCAGCAATAAAGGTCACCGCAATTTCTCATCTATAAGGACTGTAAGCTTTAGTCACATGTGATGTTCTTTACAGTTGTGTCGTGTGCGCTTTGGTTTCGGGCGGGTTGTTGATTCGCTCGGGTGTGAACTTGACATTTTCTCTCCCTTTTTCCTGCCCTTTTTGCTATTTTTGCAGACAGGAATGGGCAGGAATGGGCAGGAATGGGAACACCTTCACCGAGATGGAAAAATAAAACAATATAGCATGTTTAAAAATATTACACACAAACCTAACAATCATCCAGACGCTTATCTACAGAAAATCCAGCTTCCATCCGTCACGTCACCGCCGCCTGTGCAGAAAACACCCAAAACACACCAACACACACCGCATTTAGTACATGAGCAACATCCGTGTTTTATTATATATATATATATATATATATATATATATATATATATCTATATCATCATGGCTATTTTAACAGAGGTGTATTAGTTCTTGTTTCATGCAGTAAATTTAAGTAACATCCCAGGAGAAAAAAAAAAAAAAAAAAAAAAAAAATATATATATATATATAATATATATATATATATATATATATATATACACAAGTTAAATAATTGCCTAATGTACAATTGAATTTTTGACTATATATATTATATATAATATAGCACCCTAAGAATAATAGTCCATCACAATACTGGAAGATCACGGATTCAAACCCCACCACCACCAAGCTTCCACTAGTGGGCCCTTGAGCAAGGCCCTTAACCCTCAAACGCTCAGTTGTAAGTCGCTCAGGATAAGGGTGTCTGCCAAACACTGTAAATGTAATGTAAGTGTATTTCACCCACACACCACACACACACACACACACACACACACACACACACAGATCGAAAGGCAATGCACAAAATTTGTGTGGACAATAGGAGGAAACCAGAGAACGCAGAGGAAACCCAGGTGAAACTCCGCACGATGTAAACTGACCTGCATCAAATCTCGATCCTGAGACCGACTTCATTTCAACTATTGTTTAAATACGTGACCCTGAAAAGCAAAACAACTCGCGAGAAAAAACGCCACGACCTTCAAAACAAAAAGCGGAAAGTGCATTCTTTTCTTTTTTTTTTAAAAAGATAAATAAATCATTCATTCTTTATTTCTTTTACAGCTTCCTGTTGTGTATAATTATCACACACACACACACACACACACACACTTTCACATCCTTATTCATCCGAAAGCAACATGTGAGCCAGATAAAAATAGCAATTTGCCATGAGGATTAACATTCTTATCAGGATCATGAACAGTGCAGCATTTGATCACTTCTGTGTTTGTACTGCTGAGATTTGATTTAGCCGAAGATTTCCACCAGACATATTTGTTTAAAACGCATGTGCATTTGAACAGACGTGGGTGTGTAAATCCTGTACAAGTCTGTCTTTTTGTTCAGCTGAAATAAGGAAAGATGGGGCACGGTGGCTTAGTGGTTAGCACGTTCGCCTCACACCTACCACACCAAAAGGGCCAGGGCCACCACCAGGGGGGGCCAGGGTCCGGGTTCGATTCCCGTCTCGGCCATGTGTGTGTGGAGTTTGTGCATGTTCTCCCCGTGTCTCAGGGGGGTTTTTCTCCCGGGTTCTCCGGTTTCCTCCCCCGGTCCAAAAACATGCACGGTAGGTTGATTGGCACCTTGGAAAATTGTCCCTAGTGTATGAATGTGTGGTGTGTGTGTGTGTGTGTGTGGTGTGTGTGTGATGGGTTGGCATTCCATCCAGGGTGTATCCTGCCTTAATGCCCATAGACGCCTGAGATAGACACAGACTCCCCGTGACCCGAGGGAAGATCGGATAAAGCGCTAAAAGATGAATGAATGAATGAATGAATGTTTATGGGCATTAAGGCAGGATACACCCCGGATGGAATGCCAACCCATCACACACACACACACACACACACACACAC
>JACRUU010000028.1:755154-765154 GCA_030449085.1 Kryptopterus vitreolus | reverse complement strand
ATGTCGCACATCCCAGACTTACAGCAGGTGTGTTACTAAAACAATACACTATAAAACAACACACTATAAAACAACACACTATCTTACGTATCGCAAACGATTAGTGGAAATGTTTTAGATTTGGATGATACAAAATATAGCGTTATAACATTGTTTTTGTTATAAACTGAGTGTATAATTACCCGCCTGCATGTGTGAGAGTGTTGTGTGTCTCATCGCTGCACCACGTCTCCCTCATTAGCCACATTTAACATCATTTAATCCATTATTAACGATGCGAGGTAATGTCGGAACGGAAATGCTCGAACCGAACGACGATCTGCGCAACGAGCAGTCAAATCGGAAGTCTTTATTTGTACACAGGTGTTTGTTAAAATGGGAAAGAAAAAACATTTACGTAATCGAGGACTTTTTCAGGACAATTTTATTGTCAAATTGGTCGCTTAGTAACAATTAAGCACTGCAATGTGTGTGTGTGTGTGTGTGTGTGTGTGGTGTGTTTATATATATATATATATATATATATATATATATATATATATATATATATATATATATATATATATATATAATATACCATCACATACATACATACATATATATATAGTGGGGCACGGTGGCGTTTAAGTGGTTAGCACGTTTCGCCTCACACCGCCAGGGTCCGGGTTCGATTCCCATCTCGGCCATGTGTGTGTGGAGTTTGCATGTTCTCCCCGTGCCTCAGGGGGTTTTTCTCCGGGTTCTCCGGTTTCCTCCCCCGGTCCAAAAAACATGCACGGTAGGTTGATTGGCACCTTGGAAAATTGTCCCTATTGTGTATGAATGTGTGTGTGTGTGTGTGTGTGTGTGTGCCCTGCGATGGGTTGGCATTCCATCCAGGATGTATCCTGCCTTAATGCCCATAGACGCCTGAGATAGACACAGACTCCCCGTGACCCGAGGGAAGATCGGATAAAGCGGATAGAAGATGAATGAATGAATGAATATACACATATATATATATATATATATATATATATATATATATATATTCTATATATATATATATATATATATTGGAAACACACTGCTTTATGTTCCTTTTGTTTATTTGCATTGAACTTAGTCGTTTATTTAAATGAAGACTTTCCTGTATTTTATTTCACAGATTTTATTAGAAAGTCTGTTTTGGGGTTCCGGAGCAATAAATGTTGTAAAAGTCTGTGGGAAATACACAAAACACTTCAAAGACTCGAACACAGAGTGTTGTACATTATACAAACAAACTCGCCTCGTTTATTTATAACATTTGTCGTTTTTTTTTTTTTTTTAGAATAAACGAACAATTCGCATTCCGGATAAATAAACAAATATTCGATTTGATTAAACGCAGGAACAAATCAACTGTAAACAAACATCTGGTCTTTTTTTCTCTCGCATTAAAAAAAACCCTCTCTTGTGTAACGTTACGTAACATTCGCGTGATGTAAAAGAGACGCTTTGTCTGGTTTTAGTTGTTTTTTTTTTTATTCGCAATCCAACATTATAATTAAAGGTTAAAGAATGGTGAATAATTGTAGTTTATGATGATCGTCACTATAAATGATGTATTAGTAAGACCCGGACGGGAGGCGGATGCTTCATAAGGGCTGAATTGCAGTGTGTATAGAGATGACACATGGTGTCATGGTGCTTATAATGATTCATACGCAGCACGTAGGTTATAGCCGTGTGTATTCTTGGGATTCGTATTGTACGTTATTATCCGGGGAAGCGGACGAGCAGGCGACGTGTCATGCACAAGCAGGCGATCTCGTTAGTTGTAAATGTGAACATACTGTTATTATTAGCTATGTGTGTTTGTAATTGGAAAAAGTGTGTGTGTGTGTGTGTGTGTGTGTGTGTGTGTGTGTGTGTGTTGGTTTGAAGTTGCAGCTCATGTTACTGCCAGGAAGACAGCTGCTCATATGGTTCTTGTGTCCGTTCAGCCATCAGCACCAGTGGTGTGTGTGTGTGTGTGTGTGTGTGTGTGTGTGTGTGTGTGTGGGGGTGGGTGGGGGGGGGGGGGGGGATAAAAAAAAATGCCTGGAGGTGTATTCTATGTAAATTATGTAATGTTTGACTGAAATTACACTGTCATTGTGTCATGCAGGAGTAAGAGTGTGTGTTGTGTGTGTTGTGTGTGTGGTGTGTGTGTGTGTGTGTGTGTGGTGTGTGGGGGGGGGTGTGTGGGTGTGGAGGGGGGGGGGGGGGGGGGGGGGTGTATTCTATGTAAATGTAGGTTACATTTATGTGTATTCTATGTAAATTATGTAATGTTTGACTGAAATTACACTGTCATTGTTTGTGTCATGCAGGAGTAAGAGTGTGTGTGTGTGTGTGTGTGTGTGTGTGTGTGTGTGGTGTGTGTGTGTGTGGGTGTGTGTGTGTGCGCATTTACAGGCATAAACATTTCTGGAAATACGACCGTAACGTAATTAAACCCCGGTTAATTTGATTGTTTGGAGTCTCTGCTGTTTCCTGGCCGATGATGAAACGTTCGTCTGTTATTTTCGTTCGTTTGTTATTTTCGTTCCTGATCACTTTATCTGCGTTTCTTCAAAGTAAACTTTACATATGAGAAGTTCAGGCGAAGTTTCCTTTCCTTCGTCCTGTAGTCTAAACCCGCCGCGACTTTTTCTTACGAAGGTTTTTTTCCCGTCGCACTGTTTCAGCAGGATTATGTTTCCAGTCTCGCCACTAACAATTAGCGATAAGCGATGTCTGGGTAAATTACAGAGTGGCGGGGGGGGCGGGGCGCGTCTCCATGCCGCGTATACGTGTTCGTTATTCTTAACAGACACTTGGGTTACTTGTGATAAGCCTTTTGTTGCACTGCTGGATTATTCGTAGGTCACATGATCAAAAAGGAATTCGTAGAAAACGAATTTAGCCCGCGCTTTGTTTAGAGAAAAGAGCGATTTCTTACTGTTCGTGTTTATTTATTGCAGTATAGCATATTATCTTTAAGAAAACATGCATTTCTCTATAATGTGTATTCAAAAGACGAAATACAGACAAATACAGGAACGCAGATCTATATTATCATGTAAAACGAATCCAGAATAAACGCTATTTAGTTAATCATGGAAATTGTATATACTTTATAACTTACATATGTAATATATGGACAGACGTATCGGGATATGGCTGGACAAAATGGCTTTTCTTTGCATGTTGTCTTATTTTTGTTTTTTTACAAACAAAATGCTGATATTCTTAAAGATATTATACTATATTAACATTCTGCAAGGAATAAACACTGTTTATGTGTTTTACCTTCAATTGAACTACGAGACTCCTGATCCTGATCCAGCCTGACAATATTACACTCCAAAATCAAATTGTAATAAAAAAAAAAATATATATATATATATATATATGATATATATAAATAATATAATATATATAGATAAACATGCCTGAAAATGATTGTATACTGATCTGTAATTCTCTTATTTTGAACTGGATTTCAGGGTTTTAGTTTGTTTGTTTGTTTTCTTTTACTGGACTTTAAACTCTATAAGTTCACGTCCCCTATTATTATTATTATTATTTATTATTATTATTATTATATAAATGGGCACGGTGGTTTAGTGGTTAGCACGTTCGCCTCACACCTCCAGGGTCCGGGTTCGATTCCCGTCTCGGCCATGTGTGTGTGTGGAGTTTGTGCATGTTCTCCCCGTGCCTCAGGGGGTTTTTCTCCGGGTTCTCCGGTTTCCTCCCCCGGTCCAAAAAACATGCACGGTAGGTTGATTGGCACCTTGGAAAATTGTCCCTAGTGTATGAAGTGTGTGTGTGTGTGTGTGTGTGTGTGTGTGTGTGTGTGTGTGTATGCGATGGGTTGGCATTCCATCCAGGGTGTATCCTGCCTTAATGCCCATAGACGCCTGAGATAGACACAGACTCCCCGTGACCCGAGGGAAGATCGGATAAAGCGCTAGAAGATGAATGAATGAATGAATATTATTATATAAGGTCTCGCGCTTTATCAGGCGCCAAAACGCGCTCAATTTTCAGACCAAAGTGGGATGTTAATAGCAGCGTCTGTGTGACCCCGCCCCCAACCCCGCCCCCTCCCGCCGCCTTCAGCTCCGCCCACACCAGCATGTTTCAATCCTAACCACGAAAATAGAATCTGGGCGTGTGTTGGAAACAGAACCGAGTCAGGAAAGAGTTCATCAAAGAGATGGAGTTTAGGTGTCGGACAGCGGAGTTTACTTTAAACAAGAAATATCCACATGTGGACTTGAGGTTTGGGGAGTAACCCGACCCCCCCCACCTCACACACACACACACACACACACACACACACACACACACACACACACACACACACACACCCAACCTGGGTGCGGTTCAGAAACTTGATCTCTCTTCTATTTCTGAAAAAAATGCACCTCTGAGACAAAAAAAAAAAAAAAAAAATGTGATTGTTTTATATTGTCATTTTAATTTCCTCTTTTATTCTTATTATATCGAAGTTTTAAACAAACGTCCTTAAAATAACACGTAAAAAACTCATTCAACGGCTTTTAAAAGTCTTTTAGAATAACATTTGCAGTAATGATACACCGAATATATCTAAAAGAAATATTTCAATATATCTTATCTATTAAAAACAAATAAATAAATATTAATCACATGGCAAAAATACATACTAAATTGAAACAGTTTAGTTGTTTTTATCTTTTATTTAGTTTTCAGAATTAACAAAAGTATAATATAAGATAAAATATATATATATATATATATATATATATTAACACTTTAAAACCTAAAAAAATTAAGTCCTTTTTATTTGTAATGAAATTATTATTATTATTATTATTATTATTATTATTATTGCTTGACCCCTAAAATGGCAAATCTTTAAAAAAATGTAGTTGTTCCACATTTTAACCTGGAATTAAAAACAATTCTATATTTACTTAAAAATGCTGTTAATCCTGTTGTAAATAAAGATAAAAAAAAAGCTACATTTGCATTCAATTTTAATCAATTTGTGTGATTGAATTAAATACATTTTTATTTGCATAGAGCGTCGTTACGCAGATAATACGATAAGAAAGAAAAGAATTGTTCTTTAAAGTTGTAAAGTTTAATAATCAAGAATCTCTCCAACCTTTTTCCATGTAGTTTACCGGATCGTTTTCAACGATAGAAACACCACAATTTTTAAAGAAGCTTTTATTTGTGGAATAAATAAATTAATAATAAATAAATAAAACTAAATAAACGGAGGCACGGTGGCGTAGTGGTTAGCACGTTCGCCTCACACCGCCAGGATCCGGGTTCGATTCCCGTCTCGGCCATGTGTGTGTGGAGTTTGTGCATGTTCTCTCCTGTGCCTCAGGGGGTTTTTCTCCGGGTTCTCCGGTTTCCTCCCCCGGTCCAAAAACATGCACGGTAGGTTGATTGGCACCTTGGAAAATTGTCCCTAGTGTATGAATGTGTGTGTGGTGTGTGTGTGTGTGTGTGTGTGTGTGTGTGTGTGATGGGTTGGCATTCCATCCAGGGTGTATCCTGCCTTAATGCCCATAGACACCTGAGATAGGCACAGACTCCCCGTGACCCGAGGGAAGATCAGATAAAGCGGTAGAAGATGAATGAATGAATAAATAAACGGTCCTCACAAGGATAGAAAGCAGTTTCAGCCAATGGGAATTGAATCTGGAACGGGAAGTTAAAAAAAAAACGCATACGTATAAAAGTTTACTGTATTATTGTTATTATAATTATCATACAAACATTAAATTAGGAGAAGTAAAAGACGGTCATTTGTGAACATGTATTTCTCGTTTAATCGTCGTTAAATCCATCACGCTGGAGAAACGGAATGTTGACGTGATCACAAAGTGCTTGTAAAACCTGAACTTTAATCAACAAAAGCTGTGAACGTTCCGCCGTTCTTTCGTTGCCTCTGAAACTGGTCCTGGGTGTGAACCGGTGCAGGCATTCCGGGCGGAACGCGTGAAAACGCCCCTCTTTACACCCAGGCAACCCGTCGTCTGAATACTTCATATACGGTGCAGCGTGAGAACACACGTGCTGACGTTCAGGTGTGTGGGTGTGAAAGTGTGTGTGTGTGTGTGTGTGTGTGTGGTGTGTGTGTGTGTGTGTGTGTGTGTGTGTGTGTGTCACATTCTTTGACTGTCAATAACAGACTCTGCTGACGTGGAACATCAATCAGTGTTGATTGAAGCCGTGCGTGTGTGGACATGTTTTGGTATCTTAGTCAGGACTGAATACACTCTATGGGGAAAAGTATTGGAACATCTGATGTGGTCTAACAAAACAAAGTCCAGTAAATGTTCTGCTTCCGCCACTGAATAAGAATGTTCTTTTTGTTGGGCTTCCATGGGATATTTTTGGATGTGCTTGGATAAAATGGGATTCACTTGAGCTAAAGAACATGACGATGCCATGTACACAAAGCTCCGTGAAGATCTCCTGCTGTAGAGTGTGCTGGTCTTATGTGAACATCATCGTAGAAGAATCTTATGGTCATAAAGGAATCATTCATTCATTCATTCATTCGTCTTCTAGCGCTATATTCGATCTTCCCTCGGGTCACGGGGAGTCTGTGTCTATCTCAGGCGTCTATGGGCATTTAGGCAGGATACACCCTGGATGGAATGCCAACCCATCACACACACACACACACACACACACACACACACACACACACACACACACACACACACACACACACACACACATTCATACACTAGGGACAATTTTCCAAGGTGCCAATCAACCTACCGTGCATGTTTTTGGACCGGGGGAGGAAACCGGAGAACCCGGAGAAAAAACCCCCTGAGGCACGGGGAGAACATGCACAACACACATGGTTGAGACGGGAATCGAACCCGGACCCTGGCGGTGTGTGATGAACGTGCTAACCACTAAACCACCGTGCCTCCATATAAAGGAGTCAAGGAAACAAAAATAGACTGAAAACAATACCTAAAAGGTCCTCACAAGGACCGGGACGTGTCTTTGTGTTTATTTGTGACTTTAACCCGTCAGCTTGTGCGAGAGAGTGACGCCTTACGATTACACGCTCAGATTGATAAACGTCAGGCAAAACACGCGATGTTTTTAGGGTCAGAGGTCAGATTGCAGCGATAATTTACACAAAGCGAAGCGTTAGTCCGGAGTGGAAAACATTAAACGTTTGTATGATGCCACTGTTAAACGTTGAGCAACGTGAACGCAGACGATCCAAACATAACATCCGCAACTATCCTGCCTTAGATACGGACCTGATGATGTCACTCTCTGGAGAAGAAGAACATCATGGGATATTCCAAGTCGACTGCGATTTCCAAACCCAGATTGTTATTGCAAACAAACTTTTATCTCGTAAGCGGCGTTTCCAAACGAATGTTTTTGCAATACGCTAAGCAATGACATCATCAAACGGAGCGCCGGCCAAACACACATTCACTCGTACAAACAACCCACCGCTGTCCCTTATTACCGCGTCCCTTTCTTAGCCACACAAGTTATTTTCATTCGTTTTGTTTTTTTATTTACACAAAACATTCATTGAGTTTACAGTCTGTGTGTAACAAGTTCAGTTGACAGTCATTGAGTTTATACTGTAGCGAGGCCTTGAGTGTTGGAGTCCTTGAGTCTTGAATCCCAGTGTGTTGGAGTCCTCATAAATTTGTTGCGGTCTTCTTGAGTCTTGGCGTCCTCTTGACTGTATTGGGGTCCTCTAAAATGTGCTTGAGTCCTCTTGAGTCTTGGTCCTCTTAAGTGTGTTGGAGTCCTCATAAATGTGTTGCAGTCCTCATAAGTGTGTTGCAGTCCTCATAAGTGTATTGAGGTCCTCATAAGTGTGTTCGAGTCCTCTTAACTGTATTGGGGTCCTCTTAAATCTCTTGGGGTCCTCTTAAGTGTGTTGCAGTCCTCATAAGTGTGTTGGGGTCCTCATAAGTGTGTTGGGGTCCTCATAAGTGTTTTGGGGTCCTCTTAAATCTCTTGGGGTCCTCTTAAGTGTGTTTGAGTCCTCATAAGTGTATTGAGGTCCTCATAAGTGTGTTCGAGTCCTCTTAACTGTGTTGGGGTCCTATTAAATCTCTTGGGGTCCTCATAAGTGTGTTGCGGTCCTCATAAGTGTTTTGGGGTCCTCATAAGTGTGTTAGGGTCCTCATAAGTGTTTTGGGGTCCTCTTAAATCTCTTGGGGTCCTCTTAAGTGTGTTGGAGTCCTCATAAGTGTGTTGCAGTCCTCTTAAATCTCTTGGGGTCCTCTTAAGTGTGTTGTAGTCCTCATAAGTGTGTTGGGGTCCTCTTAAATCTCTTGGGGTCCTCTTAAGTGTGTTGGGGTCCTCATAAATGAGTTTTTGAGTGTTGATAGTAAAACAATCATAGTGCTTTAGTATTGATTCCTTGAGTTTACAGTCAGTGGGTACTGAGTTCTCAGCTTATAGCTCCCAGTTATCGAGTCCTTGTGTTTATAATCTGTAAGTTTCGAGTCTTGAGTAATAAACACTCGCAAGTGTATTCAAAGTGTATTCACAAATCATATATTTCAGAATAAAATATTATAGAACAGTGCATATATTATAGAATTATATTATAGAACTCGCATATATTTTCAAGCTTTCAGGTAAATATCTTACAATAACTTGCACAAAGCTGCCGCGTTCAATACGCCGGTGCGTCAATTCTGATTGGCTTAGAGTGTTGAGATGTTAATACTTTGTTAACCATTTTTCCATCCACAGCTGGGCTTCCTCTGGCTTCCTTTAACCTGGGTAAAATCAAGCCTTATCAGAGGGGCTTTTTCTGTAACGACGAGAGCATCGCTTACCCGTTTCACTCCAGCACCATCACCTCCACTGTGCTGTACACGATGGGCTTCACACTGCCTATCTTTAGTGTAAGTAACGATAGCCACTGTCGCTGGCGTGCCCAGGGGTTCCCTTAAACCTCATAGACTGAACCAAAAAAAAAAAACTAAGCCTGGAGAAAATAGTCATTATTTAAAAAAATATTTTCCAATATGGGTGATGTTTTTACGTTTTTTTTTGGCATTTAATTTTAAACGTAGAGGTAACACTTGTTGGATAAACCTGATGTAGAGTTTCTACAGGAGTGTTTAGTATTGAAATGGAAAAATGAAGAGAATGAACAAAAAGGAACTTGAGAAAATTAGTGTAAAGAGTGTTTTTAGTGTCGCAGTAGATATTTAGCAGCTTTGGGTTTCCGCCCGGCTCTTACTGATCAGTACTTTTGGCGCCGCCCTGTAGGAAGCCACGTGAATTGATGGAATCCAGCTGGAGTCCAAAGAAAGTGAAAAGCCAAAAGTAATGTTCTCCTGTGCGTGGATTCCCCTGGGCACGTCGCTCGACTTTTACCTTGTAAAAGATGAATTGGGGGGAAAAACAAAATCGGAGGATGTCGACTCAAATGTTCGTCGGTGACGTAAATATTGGTGAACATCTCGTTAATTCTCACTGTAGCTCGATTCCATTCAACATGTAAGTCTGGAAAAACAAAGATGAACATTTTGTTTATCCAGTCGGACGTATAAATAAGCGCTGAACGCGATTAAAAGCCGGAGGTTTTTGGTTCCGGACATCTGCGGAAGATAAGAGAAGGTTGTTTTGGATCGGAACGCTGTTCTGGAGCGCAGATGAAAATATACGTGGTCCGTTTTTTTTTTTTCTCTCTCCAGAAATAGATTCCCGGAACGTCTTCAGTGTCCTGATTGGAAGCTGTTCCTAACTACTGATTTACTGCAGCTGTTTATTTATTTATTTATTTTTGATAGGAAGGCGATTTAGGGACAGGGCATGGTGTGTGTGTGTGTGTGTGTGTGTGTGTGTGTGTGTGTGTGTGTGTGGTGTTGCTTGTTCCACAATATGGTTTTGAAATATGAAACCACAACAATGCAATTTTCACTGGGTTTTGTGAAAGCGCTGTTATTGGTCGATTCGTACGAATAATGCAGTAAGCGCGAGA
>JACRUU010000028.1:737654-750154 GCA_030449085.1 Kryptopterus vitreolus | reverse complement strand
TGTGTGTGTGGAGTTTGTGCATGTTCTCCCCGTGCCTCAGGGGGTTTTTTTTCTCCGGGTTCTCCGGTTTCCTCCCCCGGTCCAAAAACATGCATGATAGGTTGATTGGCACCTTGGAAAATTGTCCCTAGTGTATGAATGTGTGTGTGTGTGTGTGTGTGTGTGTGTGTGTGTGTGTGTGTGTGTGTGTGTGGGTTGGCATTCCATCCAGTGTGTATCCTGCCTTAATGCCCATAGACTCCTGAGATAGACACAGACTCCCCGTGACCCGAGGGAAGATCGGATAAAGCGCTAGAAGATGCATGAATGAATGAATGAATGTAACGCTGGTGTTGCGTCACTGCTCTGTCACTGTGTAATGTCATGTAACGCACCCTTCATTGCTAAACACCATCTCACATGTCCTTCTCAACTGTTAACCGTGTCATGTCTGCTCTCCATCCACAGCATGTGTTTTTGTTTGTTTGTTGTTTAGCCGCGACCCGTGCCATGTGCCGACTTCCCTTTTAACCCACTGCTGTCATTGTGTTTTTTTTTTGTTTGTTTGTTTGTTTCTCTCCCCTTTGGTTTCTTTCTTCTTTTGTTTACTGTTTTTTTTTGGTAGTTGGACTCCCGTTCGCAATACTCACACCTCGACATTCACCGTACAAACGGGGCTTTTTCTGTAACGATGATTCGATCAACTACCCTCTAAAGGACGACACCATTTCCTATGAGTTATTAGGAGGAGTAATGATTCCCGTCACGCTGCTTACTGTAAGTGCACTTTGTCTTCTGTTTCGTCCTCGCGCGCTGTTTCTTATCCTCCCACTGCAGGGCTTTTACTTTTTACACGTTTTCCTGCTTCCAGTCCAAAACTCCTGGTTTATAGCGTGAAAATGTAGCGCACGTGGAGAAAGATTTCCTCAATTCAATTCGTAGATACAATTATTAGAACATGTTCAACAATTTAAATTCAAAAATGTTACGTGTAACAAAAATCTTGCAAATGTAACAAAAATGCTGCGAATGTAACAAAAATAAATTGTAACGTAGCAAAAAATAAACGCACCAAAATGTTACACGTGTAGCAAAAATAAATTGGCAACAAATGTTAGTGTAACAAAAACAAACGCGACAAATGCTAATGTAACAACAATAAAATTAACCAAAATGTCCGTAACAAAATAAATGTACGTACAAAAATAAGTGTAACAAAAACAAACGCGACAAAATGTTTGTAACAACAATAAAATGTAACAAAAAACTTGCAAATGTAACAAAAATGTTGCGAATGTAACAAAAATAAATTGTAACGTAGCAAAAAATAAACGCACCAAAATGTTACACGTGTAGCAAAAATAAATGTAGCGACAAAATGTTACGTGTAACAACAATAAAATGTAACCAAAATGTCCGTGTAACAAAATAAATGTAACGTAGCAAAAATAAGTGTAACAAAAATAAACGTAGCAGCAAAGTTGCACGTAACAAAAATAAATATAACAAAATGTTGCATGTAACAAGAAATAAATGTAGCAAAAATAAAAGCGAAAGGCTTTGGTTTATACTAAATATTGAATTATTATCTCATGAAATTAATGTCTCTTAATCTTAAATTGATATTGATATGTGTCTCCTGGGCACGGTGGCTTAGTGGTCAGCACGTTCGCCTCACACCGCCAGGGTCCGGGTTCGATTCCCGTCTCGGCCATGTGTGTGTGGAGTTTGTGCATGTTCTCCCCGTGTCTCAGGGGTTTTTTCTCCGGGTTCTCCGGTTTCCCCCGGTCCAAAAACATGCACGGTAGGTTGATTGGCACCTTGGAAAATTGTCCCTAGTGTATGAATGTGTGTGTGTGTGTGTGTGTGTGTGTGTGTGTGTGTGTGTGATGGGTTGGCATTCCATCCAGGGTGTATCCTGCCTTAATGCCCATAGACGCCTGAGATAGACACAGACTCCCCGTGACCCGAGGGAAGATCGGATAAAGCGGTAGAAGATGAATGAATGAATGAATGAATGAATGAATGAATGAATGTGTCTCCTGTCGATAATATAACTTAATATATATAATATATTAATGACCGTTTTTACACTTACGCATACGTACACTCGTAAAGTGTATAACCCGTGATTTTACGCAGTAGAGACGTTTTTCTGATGTATCTTTTAGCGTTAATTTAATTTCTGCTTCGTTGCTACTTATATAACGTAACAGACATACAACAGACATACAACAGACATACAACAGACATACAACGGTGAACGTGCTTTGAGACAATATTAAAAACACTGTACGAATAAAATTGAATAACAGTTCTGATTCGTCTAATAAAAGGTCACATGATGATGATGATGATGATGTCAGAGCAGGTACAGGCGTGACGTCGTGAGGTTTTTATAAACACGACTGGAATCAGGAAATGTGGCTTTAAAAGCTGATTGGCTGCCGTGATTTGCATTGAGGCTTTAAACCCTTATTGTTATTCAAACCCTGACCTTTAACGAAACAATGCTCGGCTCGACGCGTCCTATACGGGGGGGGGGATAATGCGTCATACAAACCCTCATGCCTCCTCATTCCAACCCACAGAAAGGCGTTTCACAGGGAAATCCCGTCTGCTGGAAATGTACTCATTTTTAGGAATTCCGATTCACCCTTTGACCACTTCTATATCCTGCTACATTTTCCACGATGTCAGCGAAAAATTCCACCCAAATCACCATTTCAACAAAAAAAGCTCGTCATTTCCTAAAATCAATATACAAATAAATAAGAAATTCTTGCATTATTCATAATGAAATCTGTCGAAATCCCGCGTCGAACGTAAACGCCGGCGTGTAGAGGGAAGAAAAAAACACAACTATGCCTTGTTTCCTTGTTGCCGTGGCGACGCTGTTGTCGAGTACTGGTACCTTAATGCATAAATAATGACCTTAAACGCTTTTTAACGCTGTTTTTCCAACTGCAAAAGGTAGAAACGAACCGTCGGCGCATTTTTTTCTTCCCTCCTGAGATGACAAAACGCATGGAGACGCACTTTTTGCGCTTCACGCTGCGTTTAATGCGAACAAATCCTGCCAACGAGGAAAATCCGGGAATTCTATTAAACAATGCAGGAAAAGCACGAGACTCGTTTACAGAGCCGACATTCCCAAAAGTATTCTTACTATAGTGTGTGTGTGTGTGTGTGTGTGTGTGTTTAAAGGTATCAGGTTACGTTAAATTTACTCCCAATGCAAGATTGAACGTAATCCAGACGCGCTCCAGAACACGGCGGATCGGCGCTCGGTGATGCTGCCTCGTCTAGCGCTTCTCCTCTGCCTCGCCTTCTAATCATTCGAGTCGACATCCTCATAACAATGTGTTTAAGTGATATTTAAACAGTGTGACGCTGCAGCGAGGCTACTAACGTCTCTCTCTCTCTCTCTCTCTCTCTCTCTCTCTCTCTCTCATCTCTCCTCTCTCTCTCTCTCTCTCTCTCTCTCTCTCTCTCTCTCTCTCTCTCTCTCTCTCTCTCTCTCTCTCTCTCTCTCTCTCTCTCTCTCTCTCTCTCTCTCTCTCTCTCTCTCTCTCTCTCTCTCTCTCTCTCCTCTCCCCCTTCCCCCTGGCAGATGATCGGCGGCGAGTGCGTTTTGGTTTACCTAAAACGTATCAAACCCAGGTCCTCTTTCAGTAACTGTTACGTGGCGTGCCTCTACAAAGCCATCGGGACCTTCGTGTTCGGCGCGGCGATGAGCCAGAGCCTCACCGACATCGGGAAGTACTCCATCGGCCGGCTGCGCCCTCACTTCCTGGACGTGTGTAAACCCGACTGGGCGAAGATCAACTGCTCGAGCGGCGCGTACATCCAGAACTTCACCTGCACCGGCGATCTGAAGGCCGTAAACGAAGCCAGGTGGGTTTTCCCACATTCCCAGTTTCCCATTTCAGGCCAAAAATAACACTTTTTACACTTGACGCGCAGTAAACGCATAAACGCTCTTCTGATGTGTGTTTGTTTAACGCTAAAGATCTCAGATCAGTTCAATTCGGGCTTCAATGCTACTTATAATACTATATATATATATATATATATATAGATATATATTCTATAATGTACATATACTATATATATATATATATATATATATATATATATACATATACATACATATATATAATATATAACACACATATACTATATATATTATATATATATATATATATATATATATATATATATATATATACATATATATATATATATATATATATATATAGATATATATATATATATATACATACACACACACATATACATATATACATATATATATATATATACACCACACACATATATATATATATATATACATATATATACATTATATCATATACATATATTACATATACATACAAATGTGTGTGTATATATATATATATATATATACACACACACTATAATGTACATATACTATAATATATATACGATAATGTACATATACTATAATATACATATACTTTAATATATATACACTATAATATACATATACTATTTTATATATATATATATATACACGCTATAATATAATATACACTATACAATATATATATATATATATATATATACACACACACACATACTAAATATTATATACATATACTATAATATACATATGTTCCATCACTTCCACTACTTCTAAACGTCACTCACAACAAATATTCATTTCCATTTTTTGTTCAATCATGTTGCATTTTATAAACTGAGAAAAATAAACAACGGTTATTTATATTTCTGAAAGCGTTCTGCATAAATTCGCGGTGATTTTTTTTTTTTAGATTATTTACATTAATCACCGCAGACCTCACGGTTAATGATGTAAACAATTACAATCATATTTTGTTGTTCTAAATAAACTGTGAATCGTCACTCCTTCCAAAATGTCCTGAATGAAGCCAAAACCAAACAAACCGTAACTTTATATACTATATTTATACTTTCTGCCACTGATAAGAGCGTAAAGGTTATAATGCAGTCGTTACTACTGTTATAAACACCAGGTGGAAACAGAACAGACCAGAGACGCGATCCTTCGCTCCGTGTTTCCTCCTTTGTTGGAATTTCTTGGTTTCTGACGTGAATTTACCCGTGATATTGAAAGTAGGCATCCAGAATCCTCTTGGATCATTTCTCCAGTCAGAGCTCGTTAAAAGGCGCCCTGGGAATTTCTCGGATCCCCTTAAAGTCAAACGCCGCACCGTCGGGACTCTGGTCTGCTTCCCCGAGTGGCTTTGAAGTGGAAATGAAGAGCATGTAAAACATCTCTACCCTTCCACTCGACCAGACCTGCTTTCATGTGCTTCCATGTGTCTGGGAGGCTTTTTGTCTTCCGCCCGTGTAAGATGTGTATATGAACCGTCACACTGCAGGAGATTCCCGGCGCTCCGTTGACGTCGCGTCATAAAAAAAAACCCCAAACAAACACGGCATTCGGAAAACCGTGTCTGATTGGAATCCCGCTTGGCTCCTGACTCGGGTTTCTCGGATTGTTCGTGGAGAAACGAAGGCTTTGATCAGTCGTTTTTTTTCCCCACACTGGTTTGGATCGCCGGAGCGTTTGTGGCGAGACGGCGGTTCGAAGACACGGGCGTATGCCAGCGCGGCGGCGAGCGCCTCGAGGCCACACACGCGGCGACGCAGAGTCCGGCGGATCACCGCGGTTTCAGCATGGTTTCTTGGGCCAGACTCAAGGCCGGTGAGGAAAGTTGTTCCAGACTTTTCTCATTAACGGTAGGTGTGGTGGTTCTTACCCCTGATAGGAAAAACAACTCGACTGGACAAATTCCCATGAAGAGACTGAGATTTATATTTATATATATATATATATAAAACAATAAAGCTCAGGGGAAATGGGATGCCAAGAATAATCCTTCCATTACGTGATTCCGTGGATATATGGTCTGATTCCAAAGTACATTTGGAAGATTAATGACTGGTTAATCTGCTTGGAACGTCATCTCGGAGTTATAAAATAACCCGGGAATCCGGCCGGGAATCCATCATTTATCCGATTAGTTCAGATCTGCCGAGTCATCGTCTCTCAGCCGCTCGGAACGCTTCTCCTCGGTTCCCGCCTCGTGATCTGTAATTCGATCCGTCCGGCAGTGCATCCACTCCGGCTTTTACACGCCGCCGTCCATATTGATTTTTGGCTCCACAGAGACGTTCCTGTGCTTTTACTGTTCAAACGATTTGTACTTAACGCTTCCTGCAAATTTCATCATCGTTTAGAATATTAAGATTAATATTCATTTAGAAAATCCTTACAAAAGAACATTTCCATTTCCATGTAGCAACATTAACAATGTAGCAAAGTTTCCATGTAGCAACATTAATGTAGCAAAGTTTCCATGTAGTAACATTAATGTAGCAAAGTTTCCATGTAGCAACATTAATGTAGCAAAGTTTCCATGTAGCAACATTAACAATGTAGCAAAGTTTCCATGTAGTAACATTAACAATGTAGCAAAGTTTCCATGTAGCAACATTAATGTAGCAAAGTTTACCATGTAGCAACATTAATGTAGCAAAGTTTCCATGTAGCAACATTAATGTAGCAAAGTTTCCATGTAGCAACATTAATGTAGCAAAGTTTCCATGTAGCAACATTAATGTAGCAAAGTTTCCATGTAGCAACATTAGCAACATTAATGTAGCAAAGTTTCCATGTAGCAACATTAACAATGTAGCAAAGTTTCCATGTAGCAACATTAACAATGTAGCAAAGTTTCCATGTAGCAACATTAATGTAGCAAAGTTTCCATGTAGCAACATTAATGTAGCAAAGTTTCCATGTAGCAACATTAACATGTAGCAAGTTTCCATGTAGCAACATTAATGTAGCAAAGTTTCCATGTAGCAACATTAACAATGTAGCAAAGTTTCCATGTAGCAACATTAATGTAGCAAAGTTAGCAAAGTTTCCATGTAGCAACATTAATGTAGCAAAGTTTCCATGTAGCAACATTAATGTAGCAAAGTTTCCATGTAGCAACATTAACAATGTAGCAAAGTTTCCATGTAGCAACATTAATGTAGCAAAGTTTCCATGTAGCAACATTAATGTAGCAAAGTCCATTACCATGTAGCAAAGTTTCCATGTAGCAACATTAACAATGTAGCAAAGTTTCCATGTAGCAAAGTTTCCATGTAGCAACATTAATGTAGCAAAGTTTCAAATTTAGCAAAGTTTCCATGTAGCAAAGTTTCCATGTAGCAACATTAACAATGTATCAAAGTTTCCATGTAGCAACATTAACAATGTAGCAAAGTCCATTCATTAACATGTAGCAAAGTTACCATGTAGCAACATTAATGTAGCAAAGTTACCATGTAGCAAAGTTTCCATGTAGCAACATTAACAATGTAGCAAAGTTTCCATGTAGCAACATTAACAATGTACAGTTTCCATGAACATTAACAATGTAGCAAAGTTTCCATGTAGCAAAACATGTAGCAACATTAATGTAGCAAAGTTAATGTAGCAAAGTTTCCATGTAGCAAAGTTACCATGTAGCAACATTAATATGAAAATGTAGCAAAGTTACCATGTAGCAACATTAATGTAGCAAAGTTTCCATGTAGCAACATTAATGTAGCAAAGTTACCATGTAGCAAAGTTTCCATGTAGCAACATTAACAATGTATCAAAGTTTCCATGTAGCAACATTAACAATGTAGCAAAGTTTCCATGTAGCAACATTAACAATGTAGCAAAGTTGCCATGTAGCAAAGTTGCCATGTAGCAACATTAATGTAGCAAAGTTTCCATGTAGCAAAGTTTCCATGTAGCAACATTAACAATGTAGCAAAGTTTCCATGTAGCAAAGTTACCATGTAGCAACATTAATGTAGCAAAGTTTCCATGTAGCAAAGTTTCCATGTAGCATGCATATTCCGGTGCCTTTAATACGTCATTTTCACAAAATGTGCGTTGTGTCGTTGGATCTCGTAGTTCCAGCGAAGGGAAAATTCCAGGTTACTGCGTTAGAAACAGGCTTTGTAAAGCTCCGACATGGCGCTAACAGTTAGTTGGACGTTTCCTGCGGTGTATCGTGACACTTTTACTCTATAGTAATGGTTATTGGTTCGCTTGGCAGTGTATATTTACACACTATTACGTGATTGTATGCGTTTCAGTCGCTGTATATGCAGCACTAATGTCCCGCTGCCCTGTGGTCTGGCTAATATAAACAGGAAGACACAAAAGCCCTCCGGATACAAAACCCATTTACACACACACACACACACACACACACATCACTCTCCGCCTGCCCTTCTCACCCGGAAAAGGGTGTGTGCGTGTGTCGTTCCAGTTGCTAAAACTCACACTGTGGATGTTTAAGCAGTTTAAGCAGTAGGTCTGCGTAAACACCCGCGCCGGGACGAAGATCCTCACGGGGTCTCGCTGTGTACTTTAGAGTAGCACAGCTGTTTTAACTCATCACAGCACTCTGACACGCACACACACACACACACACACACACACACACACACACACACACACACACACACACACACACACACACACACACACACACACACACACAGCACAGAAAAACGTGAATGAATCCTTAGACAGACCTACATGTAGATTCCATATATAAATAAAACACATTCTGTGTGACATGATTGATCATGTTTGTTTATTTGTTTGTTTGTTTGTTTGATCACAGCGCTTGTGAGGGGAGATTTTGTGTGGGGACAGACAGGACGATGTTTACAGGAGCAGGGAAGGTTATCCCGGGTGAAAGGAACCAACATGGCAACCGTTTCATACTGGGTCGGAATTCCCGGCTCATCGTAACATTTCTCACATAAGACGACGGACCAGAAATAGCTCCGCCCACTCACAAACACCTGTATCTTACTGAACTGTTCTGGCAACGAGTCCATTTTTAAACCATTATACGACTTTCTGCGTAGTTTTAATAATAAGATATTAATGTTCATTATTACGGATAAGAATGTCTGTATTTATTTATTAAAAGTGAGGTGCTGATTTATGGATTGACGCTGCCGCAGTGTAAAAGCTCACCGTCAGCTGTTCAGCGCTCGCCTTCCTGACCTCCCTCCTCTCTCTTTTTTTTTTTTTTCCCTGCATGTGTTCCAGGCTGTCCTTCTACTCCGGCCACTCCTCCTTCTCCATGTACTGTATGCTCTTCCTGGCAGTAAGTACCTATTTATAACTGTATCAAAATAAATACATAAATAAATAAACAGGGCATCCTCAAACCCGCTGGGCAACAGTGTAATAACGCCGTGCTGTAACGAATAGGGAAGGTAGACTTTTAATAATACACAGGGACCAATGACGGCGTTCTCCAGGTTACGGCTGCGTCCCCAATAACTCCCATTTTCAAACGGAAATAATCGTCATACGGGTTGAATAATCGCAATCTTTCACTTTCAGGAAGAAGGGGAGGGGAAGAAGGGGAGGGGAGGAAGGGGGAGGGAGGGGAGGAAGGGGAGGGGGAGGAAGGGAGGGGGGAGGAAGGGGAGGAAGGGGAGGGGAGGGAGGGGAGGGAGGGGGGGAGGGGGAGGGAGGGGGGGGAAAGGGAGGGGGAGGGGAGGGGGAGGGGGGAGGGGGAGGGAGGGGGAGGGGGAAGGGGGGGGAGGGGGGGAGGGGGGGGGGGAGGGGGAGGGGGAGGGGGAGGAGGGGGGAGGGAGGAGGGGGAGGAGGGGGGGGGGAGGAGGGAGGAGGGAGGGGAGGGAAGGGGAGGAGGGAGGGCGGGAAGGAAGGGGGGGAGGAGGGAGGGAAGGAAGGGAGGGGGAGGGAGGGGAGGGAGGGGAGGGAGGGGGAGGGGGGGAGGGGGAGGGGGGAGGGAGGGAGGGAGGGAGGGAAGGGGGAGGGGGGGAGGGAGAGGGAGGGAGGGAGGAGGGAGGGAGGGAGAGGGAGGGAGAGGGAAGGGAGAGGAAGGGAGAGGAGGGAGGGAGGGAGGGAAGGGAGAGGAGGGAGGGAGGAGGAGGGAAGGAAGGGAAAAGAGGGAGGGGGGAAGGAAGGGAGAAGAGGGAAGGGAGGGAGGAGGAGGGAGGGAGGGAAGGGGGAGGGAAGGGAGGGAGGGAGGGAGGGAGGGGGGAGGAGGGAGGAGGAGGGAGGGAGGGAGGGAGAGGAGGGAGGGAGGGAGGGAGGAGGGAGAGGGGAGGGAGAGGAGGGAGGGAGGGGGGGAGGAGAGGAGGAGGAGGGAGGGAGAGGAGGGAGGGGAGGGAAGGGAGAGGAGGGAGGAGAGGAGGAGGGAGAGGAGGGAGGGGGAGGGAGGGAGGGAGGGAGGAGGGAGAGGAGGGAGGAGGGAGGGAAGGGGAAGGGAGGAGGAGGGAGGGAAGGAAGGGAGAGGAGGAGGGAGGGAAGGAAGGGAGAGGAGGGGGAGGGAGGGAGGGAGGGAGAGGGAGGCTGGGGAGGGAGGGAGGGAGGGAGGGAGGGAGGGAGGGAAGGGAAGGAGGGAGGGAGGGAGGAGGGAGGGAGGAGGGAGGGAGGGAGGGAGGGAAAGGAAGGGAGAAGGGAGGGGAGGAAGAAGGGAGAGGAAGAAGGGAGGGGAGGGAGGAGGGAAGGAAGGGAGAGGAAGAGGGAGGGGAAGGGAGGGGGAAGGAAGGGAGAGGAAGAAGGGAGGGGGAAGGAAGGGAGAGGAAGAAGGGAGGGGAAGGGAGGGGGAAGGAAGGGAGAGAAGAGGGAGGGGAAGGGAGGGGGAAGGAAGGGAGAGGGAGGGAGAAGGGAGAGGAAGAAGGGAGAGGAAGAAGGAGAGGAAGAAGGGAGGGGAAGAAGGGAGAGGAAGAAGGGAGAGGAAGAAGGGAGGGGAAGGGAGGGGGAAGGAAGGGAGAGGAAGAGGGAGGGGAAGGGAGGGGGAAGGAAGGGAGAGGAAGAAGGGAGGGGAAGAAGGGAGAGGAAGAAGGAGAGGAAGAAGGAGAGGAAGAAGGGGAGGAGAGGAAGAAGGGAGAGGAAGAAGGGAGAGGAAGAGGAGAGGAAGAAGGGAGGGGGAAGGAAGGGAGAGGAAGAAGGGAGAGGGGAATTTTGCAGACACGATCGCAGCTTTAACACTGAAATTCTGCATCGATTATTCCGTGTGTGTGTGTGTGTGTGTGTGTGTGTGTGTGTGGCGCCCAGTGGTTAAGGTGTTGTACTCTGGACCAGAAGATCGCAGGTTCAAACCCCACCACCAACAAGCTGCCACTAGTGGGCCCTTGAGCAAGGCCCTTAACCCTCAATTGCTCAGTTGTAAGTCGCTCTGGATAAGGGCGTCTGCTAAATGCTGTAAATGTGTGGGAGGTCGTGGTTACCATGACAACTGAATTATAAAGGCAGAAAAGGCGTTATTCCGCCATAAACACATCCTTTATAACCCCCGTGTTTACTGCGCCCTTCCTGACCGCGTTCCCGTGTCAGCTTTATCTGCAGGCTCGGATGAAGGACGAATGGGCTCGACTCCTGCGTCCGACACTGCAGTTCTTCCTGATCGCCGCGTCGATCTACACCGGCCTCTCGCGCGTCTCCGATTACAAACACCACTGGAGCGACGTCCTCACAGGCCTCATACAGGGCGCCGTCATGGCCGTACTGGTGGTGAGCGCTTTGTTTGTTTATTTATTTATAATAATGCATGGAGGCGAGCGGCTCGGTGGTGAACGCATTGGGTTTCTGGAACGGGGAAGGTTGCAGGGTCAAATCCCGGCACCACCGAGCGTCCTCAATCCCGAACCTTCTCTCCTCCAGGTCTTCTTTGTGTCCGATTTCTTCAAGAAGCAGGAAGCGCCGCAGAAAGACAACGAGATGGTTCACGCCAACCTGCAGGAGACGCCCACCAACGGAAACCACTATGACATCACCAACTGACGCCGCGTCTCGCCGTTTCCCGTCGGAGCGCATAAGACCGTCCGGAAAAACGACCACTGGGGTGGAAAACCTGTGAATGTAAACAACCCCCTCAACCCCCCCTCCCACACACACACACACACTGCTTTTTCACTTTCTGCTACGCCCAGACTCTGTTCCCATGATGCCTTTGGGCTTCTGACGCTGCTGCTTTCGTGTGTATAATGCTAGTAGCTGCTCTTCCGGCAAAGTTTTTTTTTTTTAAAGGAAAAATAAATAAATATCTGTTGCTATACATTTTTTTATTAAAATTATGTTAAAACACTATGTACAAAAAAAAAAAAAAAAAACGACGCTGTTTGAAGAAAAAAAAAATGAAGTCATTATAAACCTGAACATTAATAAACATTCACATTACCTCCGTTTTCATGTCGTCTTTATGGAGGGGAAAAATAATCATAAAAAGGGAGGGGAAAAAAAAAGAAGAACAAAAATAGGATTTATTATTATTATTTTTCATCTCACAGGTAAAGACTGGCAGCGAACACGATGTCACGCTTGATCTTCGTAATTCCTGGTGGGGAAAAAACAAAATCCATCGTTAAAACACAAAAAAAAAAAAAAAATTATAAAATGAATCATTTCCGTTTTAACGCTGGTTAACGAATCACTTCAA
>JACRUU010000028.1:722654-735154 GCA_030449085.1 Kryptopterus vitreolus | reverse complement strand
ACACACACACACACACACACACACACACACACACACACAGCTTTGGGCTGCACAACATCTTATAGCGGATGAAATCTCAGCGTTTTTCTTGTTCATCTCCACATCTCCACAAAACAGAGAGAAAGAGGGAAAAAAAAAAACGGACCAAAAAAACAAAAAAAAACAAACAAAAACAAAAAAAAAAAAAAAAAAAAAAAAAAAAACAAAAATAAAAAAAAAAAAAAAAAATAAAAAAGTGACCAAAAAACAAAACAAACAACAAAAAAAACTGACCAAAAAACCCAACCTGACCAAAAAAACAAAAAAACAAACAAAAACTGAACCAAAAAAACCACCCTAATCACAAAAAAAAAAAAAAAAAAAAAACAACCTGACCAAAAAACAAACAACAAAAAAGTGACCAAAAAAAAACAACCTGACCAAAAACAAACAAACAAACAAAACAAAAACCAACTGACCAAAAAAAAAAAACCCAAAAAAAAAAACCTGACCAAAAAAAAAAAAAAAAAAAAAAAAAAAAAAAAAAAAAAACAAAAAAAAAAAAAAAAAAAAAAAATTTGACAAACACACAAACAAAAACTTGACCAAAAAAAAACAACACCTGACCAAAAAAAAAAAAAAAAAAAAAACTGACCAAAAAACAAACAAAAACTGACCAAAAAAAAAAAAAAACCTGGACCAAAAAAAAAAAAAAAAACCTGACCAAAAAAAAAAAACTGATTCCAAACCAAAAAAAAAAAAAAAAAAAAAAACTGACCAAAAACAAAAAAAACAAAAAAAAACCCTGACCAAAAAAAAAAAAAAAAACAATACTGGACCAAAAAAACAAACAAAAAAATGACCAAAAAAAAACAACCTGACCAAAAAAAAAAAAAAAAAAAAAAAAAACTGACCAAAAAAAAAAAAAAAAACAACCTGACCAAAAAAAAAAAAAAAAAAAACAACCTGACCAAAACAAAAAAAAAAAAAAAACCTGACAAAAAAAAAAAAAAAACACAAAAAAAAACCAAAAAAACCTGACCAAAAAAAAAAAAAATGACCCAAAAAAAAAAAAAACAAACAAAAACTGACGTAAAAAAAAAAACGACAAAAAAAAAAATACAAACAAAAACTGACGTAAAAAAAAAACCGACCAAAAAAAAATAAACAAAAACTGACCAAAAAAAAAAAAAACAAACCTGAACAAAAAACAAAAAAAAAAAACCACCTGACCAAACCCCCCCTCCCCCCAAAAAAAAACAGCATAACAAGAATAAAAAATGACAAACAAAATAAAAGGGGAAAACAAAAACAACAGACAAACACACAGCACGACGAGAATAACGCCCAAATAATGCCCAAATAACATTGTGGCAGCGGCAACTGAAGAACATCGTTTATATAATAAATAAAAAAAGCACAGCAAAAGAAGAAATGAAACACATTTTGCTGTGTTTGTTTCTGACACATTTTTCCAAACTTCATTCCAAACAAAAAGCAGCAGCTCTGCCCGAGCGGCGTAAACTCCATCACAGGATCGACTCACCGAGACACTGTTCCATTACAAACTGCACACATCTGATTCTTATTTACTACACATTTATCACTTTATAACTCACCACACACACACACACACACACACACACACACACACACACACCTCCCGCGAACACGAGCGGCCCCGTCCACATCGCGCGTGCCAACAGTGCGAGTGTTTTAATCAAGAAAAAGAACGTCCAAATATAGGCGCGAGTAAACGAAGCATGCAGGATGGGTTGTGATCCAAGTCACGCCGGCTGGAATTACACGACACCGAATAAACAACCTATTCATCTTTTGCTGCTTATATAAGAGTCTTTTTATTTCATTTATTTCATTTTGACATGTCAGATTTGGAGCAGAAGTGCCGCCTTTTCCACACTGTGTGTACAGAGTGCTTTAATTTCACACGCCACTTCATAAAATGCACCAATGACTCAAAAACAAACCCTGTAAAAACCATCAAAACTATTTATTCACTGGTCAGAAAGACAGAAAAAACAAAGCGCTTTCCAAAGCAAATCAAACTAAATAATAAATAAATAATTAGGGAACGTTTTAAAACCGTCGTGTTTACTTTCTCTCTCTTTTTGTTGCTGTAGGATACGGGTCCCCCAAACGACGGCCCCTATGCACGGACATCTGCAACGGCCCTCATTAAAATTGTATATTACTCGTTAAGTTTATTAAACGAGCAAAAACGCATAGGGATAGTTTTTCCGGTCTCCGGTCCACCGACGCTGCGAGGGCGCCCTCTAGAGGCGCCATGTGGGGTTTGTTTTTACTAGAGCACTAAAATATTTTACGACCGACAAACTATATAAGTATATTGATTCATATTGTTTCCTTTAGAAGATTTTCGGCGTTAGACAAAGCTGATTGGCTGTTTGGTCTCATCTGTAAGATGTGATACAGCGAATGACATTTGGATCACAGAAATATACTGAAAAATACTTTCCATTGAAATATTAGTGGAATTCATCAAAGTTGCTCTTCAAATAAACATCACTGAAGTGTTTTAAAGTGCAGCTGTGCAGAGCGGGATGTATTTACACCATGAACTGATAAAGAAACGCTATTTTAGGGATTATAAACATCTAATGGATAATGTTTATTCAGGACAGATAGGTTTGTATTTACAGATATAAAGAGTGACTAACTATTCTGTCATTTATACACTACACACACATACTGAGCATGTGATGGTTAAGGGCCTTGTTCCAGGGCCCGGCATTCGCAGCCTAGTGGTGCTCGGATTTGATCCGAAAGCTCAAACAATATTCAACAAGAATTAAAAAAAAAAAAAAAAAAAAAAAAAAAAAAAAAAAAAAAAAAAAAAAAAAGAGAAAAAAAAACCCTGACCAAAAAAAACAATGACAAGAATAAAAATAAAATTAAATAAAAAAGGAGAGGAAAAAAAACCTGACCAAAAAAAAGCATGACAAGAATAAAAAAAAACAAACAAAAGAAAAAGGGGAAAAAACACATAACATTGTGACTGAAGTACATTAAAAAAAACAAAAACAAAAAAAAAAACAGCATAAGAATTAAAAAAAAAAAAATAATAAATGAGAGAAAAAAAAACCCTGACAAGAATAAAAATAAAATAAAAAAAAGGAGAGAAAAAAAACCAGGACCAAAAAAAAAAAACAGCATGACAAGAATAAAAATAAAATAAAATAAAAATGGAGAGAAAAAAACCTGACCAAAATAAACAATAAAAATAAAATAAAATAGGAGAGAAAAGAAACCGGACCGAAAAAAAACAAAACAAAAAACAGCATGACAAGAATAAAAATAAAATAAAATAAAAAAAAAAAAAAAAAAAAAACCTGACCAAAAAAAAAAATCAAAAAAAAAAAAAAAACAGCATGACAAGAATAAAAATAAAGTAAAAAAGGAGAGAGAAAAAAAAAACAAAAAAACAGCATGACAAGAATAAAAATAAAATATAAAAGGAGATAAAAAAAAACAAAAAAAACAGCATGACAAGAATAAAAATAAAATAAAAAAAGGAGAGAAAAAAACTGACCAAAAAAAACCCCAACAAAAAAACAGCATGACAAGAATAAAAAAAAGACAAACAAAAGAAAAGGGGAAAAAACACATAACATTGTGACAGAAGTACTTTTTTTTTTAAACAATGTACTTCAGTCACAATGTTGTTTTTCCCTTTTTTCTTTTATTCTTGTCATGCTGTTTTTTGTTGGTTTTTTTTAAAACAAAGAGCATAAGTATATATATAAAAAAAAAAACGAGAGAGAAAAAAAAAAAACCCCGACAAAATAAATAAATAAAAAACAGGGTTTTATCAGATATAGAGAGCGACCATTCATACACACACACACATACTGAGCATGTGATGGTTAAGGGCCTTGTTCAAGGGCCCGGCATTCGCAGCCAAGTGGTGCTCGGATTTGATCCGAAAGCCAAAATTGTAACCTCTGACCTATTGATGTATCAGTGCTGTGTGTGTGTGTGTGTGTGTGTGTAGTTACATTTTCCTGGAAGACGAAGCAGCTCAGTAAAGCCGTGGCCTGTTCCGCCGTCAGGTCGTTAAAAAGGCCGTTAAACACCATCTCGGTCAGGAGCAGTTCGTCCGCGCTGTAACACACACGGGGGGGGGGGGGGGGGGGGTGGTTGGGTTGATGTATATTACGGCTGTATTACACTTACAGAATGATTTTTTTATGGGCCGTCAGGATTGGTCGATTTACCTGCTGATCTCGCAGGCGACCCGCCCCTTCACCTCGATGACGTCGGAGGACGTGGCGAATCCGAGGCGCCGCAGGACGCGCTTCCGACACTTCAGCTCGTCCATCTGCAGCACGGTGCGGGCTTTCTTCAACTCCCGCTTCGCCGACTTGATGTCGCCCGCAATCTACGACGCAATCATGCGCTGGTGTAAACGACGCGGGATTCCATTATATCCGCATTGGACTCGTAACACGCACGTGAACTCACCACGGCTTTCTTCTCGCAGAGTGTGTAGACGGTGCTGAGGCTGGGGTCGGTGTGGAGAGGGTGTGTGTACATCCTGTGCTCGAACGCCTCCACCTTCTGGATGACTTTCTTCAGGCCGGAATCTTTGATGCCCATATCGTCGATGGGGTCCAACAGGGGCAAACCGTCCGGGAAACGCTTCTGTACCTCCTGGGTGAGAGAGGAGAAAGGTTATAACCATTCATACAGGATAAATCCTACTGCTCGGAGATCAGCAGGTTAAGGCGTTGGGATCTGGAACACTACCGGGCCCTTGAGCAAGGCCCTTAATCCTGAAGTCATTCTGGATAAGGGCATGTGCCAAATGCTGTAAATGCACTGTACATTTTTCATTTAAAAAAATTCCATCATTTTCCATAATCCCTAAAAAAAAAATCCATATTTAACATCTGTAATAATGAATGTCGCATGCAAATCTCTAATGATTTCCATGAGTGTTTATGAGAATACATGTGTGTGTGTGTGTGTGTACCTGTATGGATTTGAGCATGCTCTGTCGGTTGTCGTAGGGTCGCAGGTCTTTGGGGATGTACAGCCGCACTGAGCTGATAGACGTGAGGAGATTCAGCATGACGGGCACCACCTGATTAACAACCACATGTTTAAACGGATGAACTGCACCAACAACGTCACACTCGTTTTATACACGAGAACGAACCAAGAAAGTGGTCTGTTTATGTGTGTGTGTGTGTGTGTGTGTGTGTGTGTGTGCGTCCTCACCTGCATTTCCCCTTTCTCTCCCTGTGCTGCAGGCTTGGCTGCCTCTGTTGCAGCGTTTTTCACACTTTCCTTACTGCAGTGTAGTAACACCTCTACTACATACAGAGGATCCAGATCACCAGAATTAGCCTACACACACCACACACACACACACACACACACACACACACACACACACACACACACACACACACAGATTCTGGTTATTGTGGTACACAATTAAGGGTCATGTGCATGTGCTGATAAAACATTACATCATTATATGGTTTTCTATCTCTCATCTCTCTCTCTCTCATCTTTCTCTCTTCTTCTCTATCTATCTATCTCATCTATCCTCTCTCTCTCTCTCTCTCTCTCTCTCTCTCTCTCTCTCTCTCTCTCTCTCTCGTCTCTCTCTCTCTCTCTCTCTCTCTCTCTCTCTCTCTCTCTCTCTCTCTCTCTCTCTCGGCTTCTCTCTCTGTCTCTCTCTCTCTCTCTCTCTATATATATATATATATAGATATAGATATACACATATACACATAGACTATACATACACACACATACACTATATATACACACACACACACACACACACAGGACATATAGATATAGATATATATATATACACACACCATCTATAGAGCATATATCTATAGACACCTATACACACACACACATTAGAATATATACACACACACACACACACACACACACACACACACACACATCACATACATACACATACACACACACCACACACACACAACACACACCACACACACACACACACACACACACACACACACACACACACACACACACACACAGACACACCACACACACAGAGAGATATAGAGAGATCTATATATATATATATATATCTATATATATATATATATATATCTATATATATATATATATATATATATATAGTATATATATATATATATATATATATACACACACACACACATCTATATCTATATATATCTATACACACAAACACACACACACACACACACCACACACACACACACAATGTCGAGTACCTTGACATTTGATTTCTTAGAAAAGTTGACGACGACGCCCCAGCCGAAATCCAAGTCGTCCTTCTTCACCTGTAAACAGTGAAAATAGTGAGCGACATGAAGGTCAGAGGTCACCATCAGAGTACAGGCAGGACAAGAGTGTACCTTGACCAGACGGCCAGGCTGTAGGAAGGGAAGGCAGTATTTGGGTTTGTGTACGTATTCCTCGATCTCTTTGGCCAGCTTGGATAACTGCTGTCGGATTTTGTAGTAGGTCACCACGCTGTCCTCGTTGGGAATCTCGATGGCGTTGTACATCTCCTCCAGTTTCTGCATGTCTGGAGAAGGACCGAGAGGAAAACCGTGAAGGGAACGACGAATGGGAGATTCGGGGAGATCAGGGAAATCTCAGAGGATCTCAGGACCGGGCCAGGGATCAGGGATCCGGGATGGACGGCAAAGCAGAAGTTAACACTCACGGTGTGTGTGTGTGTGTGTGTGTAAGTCTTACTTTCCACTACACCAGGTACAGCTCTGTAATGCTGGAACTGGTAGAAGGACTTCTCGAGCATGTACTCGGGGTTGATCTCCTCCACGCGTAGTAAGTTCAGGACCATGTTGTAGGTGAGATGGAAGGCGCTGTTCAGCGGGTCGGCGGAACCCTGTACGAGAGAACGAGAGAAAACGGGCTTTAAAGATCACGCTTCGGATCCATGTCAGTATCGCTGAGGGGAAGAAATGCAAAACACAAAACTGCTTCTTTTTTATGTGTTTTTTTTTTATTAATGATATAAAGTTGTTAACAATAGTTTAAATAGTAAAATAAATTAAAATAAAATTCCTACATTGGTAAAGAATAAAATAAATAAATAAATAAACAAAATATATATATATATAGATATATATATAGAATATATATATATATATATATATATATATAGCCGTCTATCTATCTGTCTATCTATCCGTCTATCCAGCCATCTATCTATCCATCTACCTATCGAGCATCCATGCCATAGCATATCTAGCGGCGATTATAGCGATCGAGCGATCCATCCATCCATCCGATCCAGCCGAAAGCGATAGCTATCTATCTATCTACTCTATCTATCTATCTAGCATCTAGCGACATCACCTATCTATCTATCCTATCTATCTATCTATCTCGGATCGACATCTATCCTATCGATCTATCTATCTATCTATCTATCTACTATCTATCTATCTATCATCTATCTATCTATCTATCTATCTATCTATCTATCTATCTATCTATCTATCTATCTAAGCATCTATCTATCGAGCTATCTATCTATCTATCTATCTATCTATCTATCTATCTATCTACCCATCTATCTATCCGATCTATCTCGATATCTATCTATCTATCTATCTAACATCTACCTATCTATCTATCTATCTATCTATCTAACTATCTATATTTCTGTCTATCTATCTATCTATCTACTATCTATCTATCTATCTATCTATCTATCTATCTAACATCTACCTATCTATCTATCTATCTATCTAACATCTACCTATCTATCTATCTATCTATCATCTATCTATCTATCTATCTATCTATCTATCTATCTACTATCTATCTATCTATCTATCTATCTATCTATCTATCTAACTATCTACCTTATCTACTATCTATCTAACTAACTATCTATCTATCTATCTATCTATCTATCTATCTAACATCTACTATCTATCTACCTATCTATCTATCTACTATCTACCTATCTACTATCTATCTATCTATCTATCTATCTATCTATCTATCTATCTATCTCTATCTATCTATCTATCTATCTATCTATCTATCTATCTATCTATCTATCTATCTATCTATCTATCTATCTATCTATCTATCTATCTATCTATCTATCTACTATCTACCTATCTACCTATCTATCTATCTATCTACCCGTCTATCTAGCTGTCTATCTAGCCGTCTAGCTATCCGTCCATCCATCCATCTATCCAGCCATCTATCTATCCATCCATCCATACATACATATCTAGTTATCTATCTATACACAGCTCTATCTATCCATCTATCTATCTATCTATGTAGCATCTATCTATCTATCCATCTATCCATCCATCCATCCATACATACATATCTAGTTATCTATCTATACACAGCTCTATCTATCCATCTATCTATCTATCTATCTATCTATCTATCTATCTATCTATCTATCTATCTATCTAGCCATCTATCTATCCATCCATCCATCTATCTACATCTATCTATCTATCTATCTATCTATCCATCTATCTATCTATCTATCTATCTATCTATCTATCTATCCATCCATCCATCCAGCATCTATCTATCTATCTATCCATCCATCTAGCATCTATCTATCTACCCGTCTATCTAGCCGTCTATCTATCCGTCCATCCATCCATCTACCCAGCCATCTATCTATCCAGCCATCTATCTATCCATCCATCCATCCATACATACATATCTAGTTATCTATCTATACACAGCTCTATCTATCTATCTATCTATCCATCTATCTATCTATCATCTATCTATCTATCCATCTATCTATCATCTATCTATATCATCTATCATCCATCCATCCATCTATCCATCTATATATCTATCATCATCCATCCATCCATCCATCCATCCATCTATCTATCTATCTAGCCGTCTATCTATCCGTCCATCCGTCCATCCATCCATCCATCCATCTATCTAGCCATCTATCTTTCCATCCATCCATCTATACATCCAAACAAACAAACAAACTCTGCTGGAATACGAATGGGATTCCCGGTACACAGTGAACTGCCACAGTGAATTATAAAGTCACGCAGTGCTCGAGAATAAACAAACTTGGCGGGACTAAACAAATCTCCGCCACTTCACACATTCCCGGGAAAACTCGGATATTCCTCGCATTAAAAAGAATTCCTCATGCGCCATTAAATCATCATTTATTGTCCCCGTTATCCCAATTCAGTCTGGAACGCCGACTGTAACATTTTATTCATGTATTTTGTGGCCGAGTTCAAGTTGCACAACGACGCCGACGACGACGCATGATTTCCCCGGAGTGAAAGCGCTCAATAATAATAACTAATAATTCCCTTCAAGATACATTCCTAGCCGCTATTTGGTTTTTGAGGAAGGGTCTTAACCCTCTAGGGGGCGCCGTATCGTGGCTTCCCAAATGCGCTGGGATATGCGACGGAAGGATTTCACCGTGCTATAATGTATCCCTGCAGCATTAACAGACCAAAAAAAAAAAAAAAAAAAACACAAAAATAAACAACAATAAACCAAATCGATTCTTTCTGCTCCACCCATAAAAACAAAAAAAAGATCAAACGGTCACTAGCTCCGCCCACCCAACAAATTAATAAACAAACAAATAAATAAATAATGTCCTCCGGTAGTTCCTCTCCCGCCAGCAGGACCAAACTTCCTTCAAACTTGCTCAAATGAAACGTCTTACGCAAAAAAAAACTATTTAATCTGGATTTTAAACAATCCATTATTAAGCGTCAGGTTCAGTGAAATATAAAGTAAAATCACTTTGATCTTTGGATCAAAACAAATTGTGTTTTGAAAGCAGCTTTTCTGGCGACACACCAATCAAAACACTGTGTTAATATGATGAGTGTTTTACGCTCCTGCGCGTCATAACCGAGAGCGCCGGTGAGAGATACGGCGTCCGGGAAGGAAACGCTCTGCTGAAGGCAGTCATTCATCATGAATATACAACTTCAACATGGATACACACACACACACACACACACACACACACACACACACACACACACACATCTGCTGATTCATCACATCTACACACAAACTCACATTAATAATCAGCACGGGGGAGGGCGAATTATCTCTCTCTCTCTCTCTCTCTCTCTCTCTCTCTCTCTCTCTCCATCCAACCAAATATACACATCTATATCTATCTATAAAAACTCACACTAACAATCGGCATGGAGGCAGGGGAATTATCCATCCATCTCTCCATCGATCTATCCATCCATCCATCTATCTAATATCTAGCCATGTATCTATCTATCTATCCATCTATCTATCTATCCATCTATCTATCTATCCATCTAGCATCTATCTATCCATCTATCTATCTATCTATCCGTCTATCTATCTATCCGTCTATCTATCTATCCGTCTATATATCTATCCGTCTATATATCTATCCGTCTATATATCTATCCGTCTATATATCCGTCCATCCATCCATCTATCCATCTAGCCATCTATACATACATACATATCTAGTTATCTATCTATACACAGCTCTATCTATCCATCTATCTATCTATCTATCTATCTAGCATCTATCTATCTATCCATCCATCTATCCATCCATCCATCCATCCATCTAGCCGTCCATCTATCCGTCCATCTATCCAGCCATCTATCCAGCCATCTATCTATCCATCCATCCATCCATACATATCTAGTTATCTATCTATACACAGCTCTATCTATCCATCTCTATCTATCCATCTATCTATCTATCTATCTATCTATCCATCTATCTATCCATCATCTATCCGTCCATCTATCTATGCCATCCATCTATCTATCCGTCATCCATATCCATCCATATCTAGTTATCTATCTATACACAGCTCTATCTATCCATCTCTCTATCCATCTATCTATCTATCTATTTATCCATCAATCTATCCATCCATCCGTCCATCTATCCGTCCATCTATCCATCCATCTATCCATCCATCTATCTATCTATCCATCTATATCATCCATCCATACATATATATCTAGTTATCTATCTATACACAGCTCTATCTATCCATCTCTCTATCTATCTATCATCATCTATCCATCTCCATCTATCCAGTCCATCTATCCGTCCATCTATCCATCCATCTATCTATCCATCTATCCAGCCATCTATCTATCCATCCATCCATACATATCTAGTTATCTATCTATGCACAGCTCTATCTATCCATCTCTCTATCCAGCCATCTATCTATCCATCTATCTATCTATCCGTCTATCTATCCGTCCATCCATCCATCTATTTAGCCATCTATCTATCTAGCCATCCATACATACATGCATATCTAGTTATCTATCTATACACAGCTCTATCTATCCATCTCTATATACACACATCCATCTATCTATTCATCGATCCATCTATATCTTTCTATATATAGCCATCCATCCCTCTATATCTATATATCTTTACAACCACACACACACACACACACACACACACACACACACACACACACACACACACACACACACACACACGATTCATCACAGAGCAATAAAAATAAAGAAACTGGGACCCGTCCTAATATTCACTGAGTGAGTTCTGACCCGGATAAAGTGTCCGTATGAGACACCAGCAAGTCGTATCATCCTCTATAAAAGGGGAAAGAGGAGATGGAACGTGGATCATCAGTGGCTTTACCTCATCGCACAAAATCCCAAATACCGTCACCAAGTTATGGGAGACGTGACTGTAAATCACGTCCTGTCTGGAGAATTCGCTCATGCAAACACAGTTTAAATGACTGAGCGTGTCATGTTGTAATGTGTAATTACACTCGGGGGATCATCATCATCATCATCATCATCATCATCCGTTTACCTTTAAGAGCTGTTTCCCCACAGCTGGACTCATCTTCTCATCCACCATAAAGATGACGATCCCCCTCTCGTCCATCCCTCTCCTCCCGGCTCGGCCCGACATCTGGATGTACTCTCCGGAGGTGATCTGATAAAGACACACAAGGAAAAGCGAGCGGTTACGTAGGAACGCCGTTGTAAACACCGTTTATAGCATCGTGGCTTCTTTGGCATTCACGGAGGGAATGAAAAACACCTGCAAAACGCTGCTGAAGCGCAAACGCTCCCACTAACGTTCATTTTCATTTCATCACAAAGTCATTGTCCAATCAGCAACGCGTAACGAAACCATGCGAGCGCGCCGTGTAACACAGGAGACCGGTTTAAATAAACACAAAGCTTACACGCCGAGCAAAAACAAACAACAACAATAATAATAATCATCTCAGACTTCTCTATATTTCAGTGTGGATGAGAAACTTTTGGGAAATTTTTAAGATGAAAATGCCGTCAGATTTGTGCAGAATTCTTATAATATTTTTATAATATTTTTATTTTAAGTTTATATTTTTTAAAACTGAATAGTATGGAACATTTTTTCAATCCTCTAATTTGATTTATTC
>JACRUU010000028.1:707654-712654 GCA_030449085.1 Kryptopterus vitreolus | reverse complement strand
ATTGGACGTGTGTTTACTTGATCTCCTCTGATAAAACCACATCCAGTTTGGCTTTTTTCCCGAAGGCGATCTCGTCAGTGGCGTCGTTCTCCGCCTCCCGTTTCATTTTCACTCCGCACGAGGGTTCGGCTTTTTCCTTACTCACCGCTCCAGCTGATTTCCTGAAACGTGCAGAAAAGAGAGCAAAGTTATAACATGCAAGTAACACACAGGATCTGTCTATCCATCCGTCCGTCCGTCCGTCCGTCTATCCATCCATCTACTCTCTGTTTATTTATTTATCAAATATATAGAAGCTAAAATCGCAAATCTGCATTCTGTCCATGTCTGACTCCATATCTTTCTCCCCATCTCCCTCTATCCCTGTCATTTCATCAAGCTATCATTCTGTCCATTTACCTCTCTCACACCATCACCATCTCTCTCATTCTGTCTGTCAATCTCTCTCTCTTTGTCTATTTTTCTGCGTCTCTCTCTCTCTCTCTCTCTCTTGTCCCATTTTCTTTCTCTCTGTCTGTCTCTCTCTCTTTCTCCCTCTGTCCATTTTCTGTCTCTCCCTTTCTCTCTCTCTGTCCATTTTCTGTCTCCCCCCATTTTTGTCTCTCCCTCTGTCCATTTTCTGTCTCTTTCTCCATTTTTCTCTCTCTCTCTCCCCCCCTCCCCTCTGTCCAATTTCTGCCCCCCCCCCCCCATTTTTTCTGTTCTTCTCTCTCTCTCTCTCTCTCTCTCCATTTTCTGTCTCTCCCTTTCTCTCTCTGTCCATTTTCTGTCTCCCCCCACTTTTCTCTCTCTCTCCCTCTGTCCATTTTCTGTCTCTTTCTCTCTGTCTCTCTCTTTCTCCATTTTCTGTCTCTCCCTTTCTCTCTCTCTTTGTCCATTTTCTGTCTCCCCCCATTTTTCTCTCTCTCCCTCTGTCCATTTTCTGTCTCTTCTCTATTTCTCTATTTTTTCTCTCTGCCCCCCCCCCCATTTATCTGTCTCTCTCCCTTTGTCCATTTTCTGTCTCTTTCTTTGTCCATTTTCTGTCTCTTTCTCTCTCTGTCCTCCCCCATTTTTCTGTCTCTCTTTTCTTCCCCACCATTTTCTGTCTCTCTCTCTCCCTCTGTCCATTTTCTGTCTCTCCCATTCTCTCTCTGTGTCCATTTTCTGTCTCTCCCATTCTCTCTCTCTGTCTCCCCCCATTTTTCTGTCTCTCCCTCTGACCATTTGTCTTTTCTATCTGTCTTTCTCTCTCTCTCTCTGCCCCCCCCCCATTTCTTTTGGTCTCTTCTCTGTTTCTATCTCTCTCTGCTCTCTCCCCCCCCCCCATTTTCTTTCTCTCTATGTCATTTCTTCTCTCTCTCTTGTCTTCCCCGTCTCTCTTTCTATTCTCTCTCTCTCTCTCTCTTTCTCTCTCTCTCTGCCCCATTTCTCTCTCCCCTTCTGCCTCTCTCTCTTTCTCTCATCTCTCTCCTCTCGCTCTCTTCTGTGTCCCCCCTCCAATTCTTTCTTTCTCTGCCCCCCCCCCCCCCATTTTCTTCTCTTTCTATGTCTTTTCTCATCTCTTCTCCCTCTTCTCTCTCTTCTCTCTCTCTCTCGGTGTGTCCCCCCATTTCTCTCTCTCTTCTCCCTTCTCTCTCTCTCTCTCTCTCTCTCTCTCTCTCTCTCTCTCGGTGGTGTCCCATGTCCCCCCCCATTCCCCATTTCTCTCTCTCTCTCTCTCTCTCTTTTATCAGTCTCTCCGTTTGATCTCGGTCTCCTCAGTAGTAGCGACGCTGTAATGCTAGTATGCTAACGCACGCGCTCGCCGGTGCAGTAAACAAACAGCGGTTAAAAGCGGAAGTGACGCGTTTTAAATTCACCCCGAGAGACAAAAACAAACTCACGCGCTCCGAGTTTCCGCTTCACACGTGTTTTTTTTACTTAAAACCGTTTTTTCTTCTTCAAAAACACGGAATAAATCTTCACTAAAGGAATCCGCCATCTTTCCTCCAGCACCACACACACACATCCCACCATGCACCGCGGGAGAGAGGGGGGGGGTGAAACCACCTCGGAAATATACACAACAACCAAAACAATAATAAGAGTCACCATTCACTGCCGTCTTTTATTATTATTATTCATTATTATTCATTATCAGCTGGTTAGAAATATCACAGATTGTTTATTCCCTATACCAAACGTTCCCTAAAAAAAAAACACGAGGCCCGTACAGCAAGAGGACTTTTATTTTGGATCTTCATCGCGTTTCAGACCGCTCTCTTTGCAGCGCGTGCAGCACCGGAGCGTCGGGCTTCATCCAGTCCGGTCCTGCGCGTGACTCCGGTCCTGCGCGTGTCAAACCGTCATGGGGGGCAAGAAGAAGAAATGTGCGCATGTCAACTCCGGGCCAGGAGCGTCAGATCCTACAGCAAAGAAACAACAACAACAACAACAACAACAATCGACACCAACACAACAACCCCAGAAAACACACAGCAGTAAAACTAAAGGTTTGGTGCTGTTCTAAATACCCTGTACTGTATACCCTTCCCCTATACCCTATCCCTGTACCCTTCCCCTATACCCTATCCCTGTACCCTTCCCCTATACCCTATCCCTGTACCCTATACCCTACCCCTATACCCTTCTTCTGTACCATATACACTACCCCTATACCCTACCTCTCTACCCTACCCCTGTACCCTTTCCCTATACCCTACACCTATACCCTTCCTCTGTACCCTATACCCTACACCTATACCCTTCCTCTGTACCCTATACCCTACACCTATACCCTTCCTCTGTACCCTATACCCTACACCTATACCCTTCCTCTGTACCCTATACCCTACACCTATACCCTCCTCCTTACCATATACACTACCCCTATACCCTACCCCTCTACCCTTTCCCTATCCCTGTACCCTACCCCTATACCCTTCCTCTGTACCCTATACCCTACACCTATACCCTACCTCTCTACCCTTTCCCTATACCCTATCCCTGTACCCTACATCTATACCCTTCTTCTGTACCATATACACTACCCCTATACCCTACCTCTCTACCCTACCCCTGTACCCTATCCCTATACCCTACACCTATACCCTTCCTCTGTACCCCATACCCTACACCTATACCCTTTCTCTGTACCCTATACCCTACACCTATACCCTCCTCCTTACCATATACACTACCCCTATACCCTACCCCTCTACCCTTTCCCTATCCCTGTACCCTACCCCTATACCCTTCCTCTGTACCCTATACCCTACACCTATACCCTTCCCCTGTACCCCATACCCTACACCTATACCCTTCCTCTGTCCCCTATACCCTACCTCTCTACCCTACCCCTGTACCCTTTCCCTATACCCTATCCCTATACCCTACACCTATGCCCTTCCTCTGTACCCCATACCCTACACCTATACCCTTCTTCTTTACCATATACCCTACCTCTATACCCTTCCCCTTTACCCTATTCCTATACCCTATCCATATACCCTACCCCTATACCCTTCCTCTGTACCCTATACCCTACACCTATACCCTTCTTCTTTACCATATACCCTACCCCTATACCCTACCTCTCTACCCTTCCTCTATACCCTACCCCTTTACCCTATTCCTATACCCTACCCCTGTACCCTTCCCCTATACCGTTCCCTTATACGCTACTCCTGTACCCTATCCCTGTACCCTTCTCCTATACCATACCCCCGTACCCTGTCCTTATACCCTACCCCTGTACCCTTCCCCTGTATCTCTATACCCTACCTCTGTATCCTATCCTTGTACCCTACCCTCGTGCCCTATCTTTATCCCAGAACCCTTTACAAGATTTAACAGAGATGTTTTTGTTTGTTTCCATTTTTAGCACCGAAAACTTACGGCCTCTCCAACAGCAACACGCTCAGTCCAGGAGAAAACAACGGCGCTACGGATAAATCAGTGCTCAAAGTCAGGAATATCTGTCTGTCTGTCTGTCTGTCCATCAGCCGTCTGCCTATCTGTCTGTCACTTTACATAGATAGAGTGACAGAGACAAATATGTGTGTGTGTGTGTGTGTGTGTGTGTGTATATTTGGGATAATGAGTGTTTATGGGAGAATGATTATATAGTAAATAATGAAGTGTCGTATTGACGTGTTGTGTTATTGTTTTGATGTGTTGTTGTGTTGTGTTGTGTTGTTGTGTTGACATGTTGTGTGTTATTGTGTTGTAAAGGTGGTTCTTCATCCTGAGCTGGAAAAGAAAATCATCAGACTGATTAATGATCAGCGAGAGGACGAAGCGGAACGAGGACCCGTATCAGGACGAATCACTACTAAAAAACTGCAGGTGACGAAGTGCTTCAGTCCTGAGCGTGAGAGGTGTGTGTGTGTGTGTGTGTGTGTGTGTGTGTGTGTGTGTGTGTGGTGTGTGTGTGTGTGTGTGTGTGTGTGTGTGTGTGTGTGTGTGTGTGTGTGTAATGGATGGATTTAACGTGTGTGTGTGTGTGTGTGTGCTGTGTGTAGGTGTGGTGGTGTGTGGTGTGGATGATGATTTAACGTGTGTGTGTGTGTGCGGTAATGGATTTAACGTGTGTGTGTGTGCTGTGTGCGTGTGCATGGTGTGCTTGTTGTGTGTGTGGTGTGGTGATGGATTTAACTTGTGTGTGTGTGTGTGTGTGGGTGATGGATTTAACTGTGTGTGTGTGTGTGTGTGTGTGTGTGTGTGTGTGTGTATGGATGGATTTAACTTGTGTGTGTGTGTGTGTGTGTGTATGGATGGATTTAACGTGTGTGTGTTGTGTGTGTGTGTGTGTGTGGTAATGTGTGTGTGTGGATTTAACGTGTGTGTGTGTGTGTGTGGTAATGGATTTAACTGGTGGTGTGTGTGTGTGTGTGTGTGTGTGTTGTGTGTGTGTGTGTGTGTGTGGTAATGGATTTAACGTGTGTGTGTGTGGTGTGGATGTTTAACGTGTGTGTGTGTGTGTGTGTGTAATGGATTTCATGTTGTAACGTGTGTGTGTGTGTGTGGTGGTAATGGAT
>JACRUU010000028.1:697654-705154 GCA_030449085.1 Kryptopterus vitreolus | reverse complement strand
GCTGGTTTAGTGGTTATCACGTTCGCCTCACACCGCCAGGATCCGGGTTCGATTCCCGTCTCGGCCATGTGTGTGTGGAGTTTGTGCATGTTCTCCCCGTGCCTCAGGGGGTTTTTCTCCGGGTTCTCCGGTTTCCCTCCCGGTCCAAAAAAAACATGCACGGTAGGTTGATTGGCACCTTGGAAAATTGTCCCTAGTGTATGAATGTGTGTGTGTGTGTGTGTGTGTGTGTGTTGTGTGTGTGTGTGTGTGTGTTGTGTGTGTGTGTGATGGGTTGGCATTCCATCCAGGGTGTATCCTGCCTTAATACCCATAGACGCCTGAGATGAGATAGACACAGACTCCCCGTGACCCGAGGGAAGATCAGATAAAAGCGATAGAAGATGAATGAATGAATATATTGAAACGTGGAGACCCAGATATACACACATGCATACTATATATATATATATATATATATATATATATATATATATGTGTATGTATATGTGTATATATATGCATATATTACCCCCAATTATTTATTATTTATCATACATATGGAACATCTGTCTCCAGAACGAGCGTTATCTGACACTGACCGCACAGCTGTACGATGCGAAGGAGATGGCTGCAGACGCTAAAGCCAAAAGAGACAAAGCGGGACAACGCAGCGCTCAGGACCGCATCCGAGTCATCCAGCAAGGTGGTGTGCTCTTTATTTCATCTTTCATACCTGACAATACAGAGAGAAATATATATATATATGTGTGTGGTGTGTGTGTGTGTGTGTGTGTATATAAAATATATATATAATCAATTGATGATATAAATAGTAAAAGTCCCGCGGTGGTTTGCAGAGATGAAGCCGTTGGAGTCTCACCCGATGTTTAACCCGGCGCTCAAAGTGACCGAGGCTCCGAAAGACGAGAAAAAGCCGCTTCCTGTAGCACCTGGAAACGACGAGCTCAACTTCAAACTGTTCGAACGATCCGATCAGACGCCTCCGGAGAAACGTAAACATTTCACCCTGACGCACTCATGTACCTCCATTTATTTATTTATTTATTTATTTTATTTATTTATTTATATACGTAAGTCTATCTCCATCCGGGGGCACGTTGGTTTAGTGGTTAGCACGTTCGCCTCACACCGCCAGGGTCCGGGTTCGATTCCCGTCTCGGTCATGTGTGTGTGTGGAGTTTGTGCATGTTGTTCTCCCCGTGTCTCAGGGGGTTTTTCTCCGGGTTTCTCCGGTTTCCTCCAGGTCCAAAAAAACATGCACGGTAGGTTGATTGGCACCTTGGAAAAATTATCCCTAGTGTATGTGAATGTGTGTGTGTGTGTGTGTGTGTGTGTGTGGTGTGTGTGTGTGTGTGTGTGTGTGTGATGGGTTGGCATTCCATCCAGGGTGTATCCTGCATTAATGCCCATAGACGCCTGAGATAGACACAGACTCCCCGTGACCCGAGGGAAGATCAGAAGATGAATGAATGAATGAATGAATATACGTAATCCTATCACGTGATCTCAGAATCGGCTGAAAAGACGAAGAAGGAGCCGAAGGACGTCCGTGATTTCGACTACACGGGGCGCAGCTGGACGGGGAAATCGCCCAAGCAGTTCCTAATCGACTGGTGCAGGAAGAACCTGCCGAAAAGCCCGGCGCCGTCCTTCCAGAAAGTTCCGGTAGGGAGACACTGGAAGTGCAAGTGAGTGGATTTATTCATTCTATATAATGACAACGATGCCTTGTTATAGAGCGTAATAGACGCCAGAGCTGATTTTGATGTGTGTGTGTGTGTGTGTGTGTGTGTTTTAGGGTGCGTATTCAGAGGCCCGATGATGTCCTGGAGGTTTGTCCCACCATCCTGACGGAGGACGGCATGCAGGCGCAGCACCTGGGAGCCACGCTCGCTCTGTATCGCATGCTGAAAGGGCAGGTGCGTCGATTTACTGCATAAATATGATAACGGACTTTCAGCCCAACCACAAATCCTGATCCGGTTCTGTCTGTGTCTCAGTCAGTCCATCAGCTGCTCCCTCCTCCATACCGGGACGTTTGGTTGGAGTGGCGTGACGGAGAGCAGCAGCAGGAGGAGCGAACGCGTACCGCCATTAACAAACCCCGCGACCAGTTTATCTCCCGCCTCCTCACGCGCGTCAAACTGCAGGAGCCCCGGTCCGAGCCCGGCCCCGTCGGGCCGAGTCATGCCGGCTGCACAGAGGACTCATGGGAAGCCCTGGCCGACATGGAGGACGAAGAGAAACCGGATACGAAGAAAGAGAAAGAGGAGGAAGAGAAGTCACGCTCGCTGTTTTTACAGCTCCGTGGATCAGACGTGGCTCACAGGTTCAAATCTAATCTAAACAAATTATTATTTAAATATTATTAAAATAAATGTAATATTATTATTGAAAAAAAAAAATTATATATATTATAGATATATATATATATATATATATAGGGAATCCTTACCGAATTCTTTTCATTGTTTTTTTATTTTTTTTTTTGTAATTTATTTATTTTATTTTTAAATAGTTTATTTAAAAAAAAACATATATATCTATATATATATATAATATATATTATATATATAAAAAATTTTTTTATTTATATATTTATTTATATATTAAATATTAAAAAAAATTTTATATATTATTATTTAAAAAAAAAAAAAATATATATATATATATATATATATATATATATATATATATATATATATATATCTATATATATAGGGAATCCTTCCCGGATTCTTTACGTTGTTTTTTTCTTTTGTTTGTTGTTGTTTTTTTTTTTTTTTACACATCAGGGAATTTAATTATTGATGAAAATAAAATATATAAAAACGCCACTAGAGGACGCTCTCGTGCTGTAAAATCGGCGTATTCCGACAGGTTGTTGCCGGAGCGTCAGCGCCTCCCCGTGTTTCAGCACCGTGCGCGAGTACTCGAGGCTCTACAGCGCCACCGTGTGGTGGTCATTGCGGGAGAGACTGGCAGCGGGAAGAGCACCCAAATCCCGCAGTTCATCCTGGAGGAGGGGCTTGGAAACGAGGGGACGGGAGAGTGTAACGTGGTGGTCACTCAGCCCAGGAGGATCTCGGCCATGAGCCTCGCCAGCAGAGTCAATCAGGAGCTCGGGAGCGAGGACCAGCCGGGGAGCAGGGTGAGGACAAAGTCTTTTATCTATTAGTCGTCTCAAAATGTCTCTGTCTCTCTTTCTCCACCCGAGATCTCTCTCTCTCTCCACCCGAGATCTCTCTCTCTCCACCCGAGATCTCTCTCTCCACCCGAGATCTCTTTCTCCACCCGAGATCTCTCTCTCTCTCCACCCGAGATCTCTCTCTCTCTCCACCCGAGATCTCTCTTTCTCCACCCGAGATCTCTCTCTCTCTCTCTCTCCACCCGAGATCTCTCTTTCTCCACCCGAGATCTCTCTTTCTCCACCCGAGATCTCTCTCTCCACCCGAGATCTCTCTCTCCACCCGAGATCTCTCTCTCCACCCGAGATCTCTCTCTCTCCACCCGAGATCTCTCTCTCTCCACCCGAGATCTCTCTCTCTCCACCCGAGATCTCTCTTTCTCCACCCGAGATCTCTCTCTCCACCCGAGATCTCTCTCTCCACCCGAGATCTCTCTCTCCACCCGAGATCTCTCTCTCCACCCGAGATCTCTCTCTCCACCCGAGATCTCTCTCTCCACCCGAGATCTCTCTCTCCACCCGAGATCTCTCTCTCTCCACCCGAGATCTCTCTCTCTCCACCCGAGATCTCTCTTTCTCCACCCGAGATCTCTCTCTCTCCACCTGAGATCTCTCTCTCTCCACCCGAGATCTCTCATGGAGAAACGTGTGGAGAGTTTTGTAGAGAACATTGTGGAGAACGTTGTAGAGAGCTGGAACGTTCCGCTTTTGCATGAACATCTACATGATGTGTGTGTGTGTGTGTGTGTGTGTGTGTGTGTGTGTGTGTGTGTGTGTGTGTGTGTGTGTGTGTGTGTGTACAGAACTCACTGTGTGGATATCAGATTCGGATGGAGAACCGCTCCAGTGCGTCCACACACGCCTCCTCTACTGCACCACCGGCGTCCTGCTGAGGAAACTACAAGAAGATGCTCTCTCTGTCCTCCATAACACACATCATCGTGGACGAGGTACACACAACACACACACACACACACACACACACACACACACACACACAGTACACCACTTTTAAAAATGATACTTTATTTCATTAGTACGCCAATAAAAATGACACCTGCAGTTCTGTATGTTGAACTGTAGGGGGCCGTGTGTGCACATTGTGTGTTTTTAGTATAGTAATTATACAGATTTATAAAATTGACTTTTGATTTTTATCTTCTGATATAATTTTTTTTTTTTTTTTTTATATATTATTATTATTTTTTTTTACATATAAAAAAATAAAAAATAACATAAAAATAAAAAAGTATTTCATGTACGTTCCCTGTTCCAGATTCCCTGTTTATTCCCATTATTTCCTGTTAATTCCCGCATATTCCCATTAATCCCCATGGAATTCCCAGTTTTCAACTCGACTCTGGACTGTGTTACTTTGAACTCTTAGTAGAAGCCACATTATTACTAGTGTAGAGATATATTATGAGGATATTTGACCTATTATTATGGTTATTTATTTTTATTTATAATTATATATTAGATAAATCGCCCCAGTTTTATTTTATTAGTACGGCAAAAAGAAACGACACCTGCAGTTCTGTATGTTGAACTGTAGGGGGCCGTGTGTGCGCGTTGTGTGTTTTTGCCAACGTTTTTTGGTCCTGTCGACTTGATTAAACGATTTTTAATTAAATTACATTTTTAGCTACGTTGTTTCAGAGGACAGAAAACATTTGGTGTTTTGTGAATAAATAAAAACAAAGTTATTTTTTGTTAATAAATAAAAAGTTCATTTCTGTTGTTTTTTTTTTTTTTTTTTTTAATAGTATCGTTTTGGAATTGGTATCGCGATATTTAATCTAAGTATCGTATCGAAGTATGTCTATGTCGATTCACCGCATGTAGGTCCACGAGCGCAGCGTGCAGTCGGACTTTCTCCTCACCATCCTTAAGGACGTGATTCACAAGCGGTCCAACCTGCGCCTCGTCCTCATGAGCGCCACGGTGGACTGCGACAAGTTCGCTCATTATTTTAACCGCTGTCCCGTCGTCACCATCCCGGGCAAGACCTTTCCGGTAGAGGTGAGTCTGACTTCCTGTTCCACGTCCCCCTGTGCTAATTATTACATAGTACTGAGTAGTGTGTGTGTGTGTGTGTGTGTGTTGTGTGTGTGCTCATTCTCGTGTCAGGTGTTCCACCTGGAGGACATCGTCGAGGAGACGGGCTACGTGCTGGACCAGGACTCGGAGTACAGTCAGAGGTTTGTGGAGGAAGAGGACGAGATCAGCGTTTCTGTAACACAGAAAGGAGGAAGAGCTGTACAGTATCAGGTGTGTACACACACACACACCACACACACACACACACACACACACACACACACACAACTCTCCTGAATTTGATATTAAAATTGTTAACAGTTTTAAATTAGAAACTGTTATAAAAGTTGTACAAGACCAAAAAACACACACTGCAGTACCTCCCACATTCCAGCAGGGGGCAGTGTAAATGCTGCCGGCTGCTCCTGAGACTGCGTTTCTGGAATCTTTCTGGAAAGTTTCTGGAATCTTCCACACTTTGGGGATGTGCATCTCCTAGAAATCAATGTACATATATAAAATAATAATTATATATATATCTGTATATGTATATAATTTATATGTAATATATATTTTACAGATGCAAATATGATGCATTGTGATCGAAACTTGCATCACTTTTGTACCTGATGTAAACCCGTGTGTTTGTTTGTGTGTATGATGTCATCAGGAGGCGGTCGTGTGTTTGTTTGTTTGTATGATGTCATCAGGAGGCGGTCGTGCGGGACCCCGGGGCATGCTGGGATCTGGGACCGGAGCTGGACCACTTCAGCGGGCGTACGCGTCACGTCCTGCAGCACATGAACCCCAACAAGATCAACATGGAGCTCGTCCTGGAGCTGCTCCATTACCTGGGTAACCCTCACATCTGCACACCTCTGGACTGGGGTTGCAAAGACTTCTGGGGAATTTGGGAAATTTTCCAAAATTGGGAAATGACTGGAAAATTAATTTATCTATTCATATAACCGTATTATATAAAAACATAAATATAAACATTTTGATTAATCATAAGCTGCAAAATTATACATATTTATAAAAATGACTTTTAATTTTATTGCATGAAAGCGTACATAGAGCACATGGGATTTTTTTTCAACATACATTTATATCATTTATGTGAATACTGACTTATAAGATGGACATTAAAAATAAAAGTATTACATGTACGTTCCCTGTTCTAGACTAGTTGTGTAAATTCCCCGTTTATTCCCATTATTTCCTGTTAATTCCCACATGTTCCCATTAATTCCCATGGAAAGTTGCCAGTTTGACTTTGAACTCTTAATAGAAGCCACATTATTACTAGTGTAGAGATCTATTCGGAGGATATTTGACATATTATTATGGTTATTTATTTGTATTTATATTTATATATTAGATAAATCGCCGCAGTTTGCCGCAGTCGATGGCGCTGTGCTGCTCTTCCTGCCCGGATTGGCTCACATTCAGCAGCTCTACGACCTTCTCACTACTGACAAAAGGTTCAGCAGTAAACACAGGTGAAGCTTCACATCGAATAAATAAATATTTGTGTTTACGTTTATATATATATATATATATATATATGTGTGTGTGTGTGTGTGTGTGTGTTTTTGTTCTATAATTGTAACTGTATGATATTGTATTATAGGTATAAGCTCGTAGCTCTGCACTCCACACTCTCGTCCCAGGAGCAGGCTGCGGCGTTTACAGTGCCCCCTGCTGGCATCAGGAAGGTACTGCATCCCTTAGATCTGGTTTTCTGGGTAGAGTATGGTTTTTGGTATTGTACCCGTTTAAATGTCGTGTGTGTGTGTGTGTGTGTGTGTGTGTTTCAGATTGTCCTGTCTACAAACATCGCTGAAACCGTTGTCACCATACCAGACGTGGTGTTCGTCATCGACACAGGGAAGACGAAAGAGAATCGGCAAGGCAGCACGTTCTTGATACACACACACACACACACACACACACACACACACACACACACACACACACACACACTACAAAGAATATTGTGGAATTATTACCCATATTGTACAGGGACATGACGAGAAATGAAAAAGAGAGAGTGTGTGTGTGTGTGTGTGTGTGTGTGTGTGTGTGTGTGTGTGTGTGTGTGTGTGTGTGTGTGTGTGTGTGTGTGTGTGTGTGCAGGTACCATGAAGGCAGTCAGATGAGCTCTCTGGTGGAAACGTTTGTAAGTAAAGCGAGCGCAGTTCAGAGGCAGGGCCGAGCGGGACGAGTTCGAAACGGCTTCTGTTTCCGCCTTTACACTAATACCAGGT
>JACRUU010000028.1:677654-692654 GCA_030449085.1 Kryptopterus vitreolus | reverse complement strand
TGTGGTGGTGTGGTGGTGTTGTGGTGTGTGTGTTGGTGATGTGGTGTGTGTGGTGTGTGTGTTGGTGGTGGTGGTGGTGTGTGGTTGTGTGTGTTGTGGTTGTGGTGTGTTTGGTGGTGTTGTGGGTGGTGGTGGTGGTGGTGTGTGGTGTGGTGTTGTGTGTTGGTGTGTGGTGTGTGTGTTGGTGGTGATTGGTGATGGTGGTGTGTGGTGGTGTGTGGGTGTGTGTTGGTGGTGTTGGTGTGTGTTGGTGTGGTGTGTGTGTGATGTGTGTGTGTGGTGATGGTGTGGGGGTGGTGTGTGGTGTGGTGTGTGTGTTGGTGTGTGGTGGTGTGTGTTGGTAGTGTGTTGGTGTGTGTTAGTGGTGGTGTGTGTTGGTGGTTGGTTGGTGGTGTGTGTGTGGTGTGTGTTGGTGTGTGGTGGTGTGTTGTGTGTGTTGGTGGTGTTGGTGTGTGTGTGTTGTGTGTGGTGGTGTGTGTTGGTGTGTGTTGGTGGTGATTGGTGATGTGTGGTGTGTGGTGTGGTGTGTGTGTGGTGTGTATGGTGGTGTGTGATGGTGTGTATGGTCTGTGTGTGTGGTGGTGTGTGTGTGTGTGTGTGTGTGGTGGTGTGTGTGTGTGTGTGTGTTGTGTGGTTGGTGTGTGTTGGTGTGTGTTGGTGGTGGTGTGTGATGGTGTTTAGGCCCGCCCACATTTTCAACGCCATAAGTGTAAATAAATGTCCATTCTTAATGATTTAGGACGATGTTTATTTGTATTTATTAGCTGGATGCGGTTCTGACTGGTTTTGGATCAGTTATCAGTTCTTACTGGTTTTTAATTGTGTATTTATTATTTAATCATGTTCGTGTTAATATCTTCTGATCTTTGTGCTGTTTTTTTTTTCTCAGATGAGAAGACGATAAATATTATTGTAGAAATGATCAAATCAGAGAAACGTCCACGCTGAAGTCCTGATTCCACTTTACCCACAAAAATACACTAAATTCATGCATCCTTTCCTGCTCTGCCTGTGTGTGTGTGTGTGTGTGTGTGAGATTTGTGTGTGTGTGTGTGTGAGTGTGTGAGTGTGTGTGCGCGTGTGTGCGTGTGTGTGTGTGTGTGTGTGTGTGAGAGTTGTGTGTGTGTGTGTGTGTGAGTGGTGTGCGCGTGCGCGTGTGTGTGAGTGGTGTGCGCGCGTGTGTGTGTGAGTGGTGTGTGTGTGTGAGCGTGTGTGTAACGTGTGGTGTGTGTGTGTGTGTGTGTTGTGTGTGTGTGTGTGGTGCGTGTGTGTGTGTGGTGTGTGTGTGGTGTGTGGTGTGTGCTGCGCGCGCGCGTGTGTGTGTGAGTGGTGTGCGCACGCGTGTGTGGTGAGTGGTGTGCGCGCGCGTGTGCGCGCGCGTGTGTGTGTGTGCGCGTGTGTGAGTGGTGTATGTGTGTGTGTGAGTGGTGTGTGTGAGCGGTGTGTGTGTCTGTACATGTGTGTGTGTGAGTGGTGTGTGTGTGAGCAGTGTGTGCGTGTGTGAGAGAGTTGTGTGTGTGTGAGTGGTGCGCACGAGTGTGTGTGCGTGTGTGAGTGGTGTATGTGTGTGTGTGTGTGTGAGTGGTGTGTGTGCCTGTACATTTGTGTGTGTGTGTGAGCGGTGTGTGTGTGTGTGTGTGTGAGTGGTGTGTATATATAGAAACATCACAAAAGCATGGAGACATTGGAGGGGATTTTTCTCATGTTACATAAACATGACGATCAAAAATAAACTGAATTTAAACACAAAAGTTCGTATTCTTGATGTGAAATTTCATTTAAATGTAAACATGATTTTCTGCAAAAGTAAACTGTTTATCCTTTTACAAATAAATAAATGGTGTAACGTGTGTACAAGTGAATAAATGGTGAATACGTTTGGTAAATTATTTGCACTCGTGTGTGTGTGTGTGTGTGTGTGTGTGTGTCTATGTGTCTATATATATATATATATACATACACACACACACACACACACATACATTAATATTAACATTAATCACATTATTCTCCGTGTGCGATCCCACATTTGCACCCTGTGATTTATAATGTCAGGGTGGAATGTGATGAAATGTAATATTACAGATATTTCACCCATAATTTAGACTTTATTTAGTCTCTAACAGAAGAACGTGTATAAACAGGAGAGAAGGAGAGAAGATGTTCACAGGCTTGGAAGTGGAAGCGTAATGGTTTGTTTGTTTGTTTGTTTGTTTGTTTGTTATGAGCAGGTTAAGATTGACTCCGGGTAAAAGGAATCAATATAACAACCATTCTATATTTCAACACAGTCACTGGAACCGACTTCACTAAAACAGCTCTGGGATAAACTGGATCACAAAAACAACAACAACAACCAATCTCCAACTAATAAATAAATAAAAACATTTTGGCATGTTTTACAAAAAGCACAGCAAATTATTTATTATTTCTCATAAGCAGCATGAAAGAAAGTTTACGCAAATGTACTAATACTTATGGAAACATTTCGTTTTTGTGTGTTTACATCCTCAAATACACATAAAGTGGACATGAGTTCTAATCCCATTTTCTGTAGCGCTCAGACAAAAGCGACGCTGTGATGCACATTTACGGAGGGATTCTTTAGGGATCTTGTTTGTTTGTTTGTTTGTTTGTTTGTTTGTCACTGGAGCGCGGGAAACCCGGACTGGACTGTAGTCGTGCTGCGCGGCGTCACTATGGATCTCGCGCGTGGCGACCAACAGTCGAGTAACGGCGTGACCGCCACGGCGCGCGCTGCAGCCGCTCTTCTCAACCGCAGCTCTCACTGACGTCACCACACACACACACACACACACACACACACACACACACACACACACACACGCACACTGTCGGAACGCACGAGCTCACGCGCGCGCACTCGGATGCTTTTCCAGCAAGGTAACTTCTGTAATGTTTACTTTCATACTTTATATTTACATTCTTTATATTTACATTCTTTATATTTACATTCTTTATATTTACATACTTTATATTTACATACTTTATATTTACATTCTTTATATTTACATACTTTATATTTACATACATCTTTATATTTACTTTATATTTACATTCTTTATATTTACTTTATATTACTTTATATTTACATTCTTTATATTTACATTCTTTATATTTACATACTTTATATTTACATTCTTTATATTTACATACTTTATATTTACATACTTTATATTTACATTCTTTATATTTACATTCTTTATATTTACATTCTTTATATTTACATTCTTTATATTTAACCTTTTTCTTTTAAATTTATTTACTTGGAGTTTTTTTATCCATTTGTTTGTTTGTTTGCTTATTGATTGATTAGTTTTTTCTTATTGATTTTTATTGACTGCATTTTCATTTCTTTCTTTCTTTTGCATTGATTTGGTTAAAATAAAAAATGTTTTCTCGTTGTCTTGAATGTTTAAGGAGATTTTACACTATTTGTTTATTCTGCGCTTCATTGCTTTGTTTTCATACATTTGTTTGTATTTTTGTTTGTATTTGATAGACGACTCCATCCAAACTGATTCAGCGCTGGAGATCATGATGGATTCAGTGGATCCCGCTCACCTGGATTACCTGGATTACTCTATCGAGAGGAACAGACAGGTGAGAGGGAGTGAAACCATCAAACATGTCATCACTGTTATTAAGTCTATTTGACATGTTATTAAGTCTATTTGATACGTTATTAGGTACATTTGAGATGTTATTAGGTACATTTGAGATGTTATTAAGTCTATTTAAGATGTTATTAGGTACATTTGAGATGTTATTAAGTTTATTTGAGATGTTATTAAGTCTATTTGAGATGTTATTAAGTCTATTTGAGATGTTATTAAGTTTATTTGAGATGTTATTAGGTACATTTGAGATGTTATTAAGTTTATTTGAGAGTTATGTTATTTGAGATGTTATTAAGTCTATTTGAGATGTTATTAAGTCTATTTGAGATGTTATTAAGTTATTTGAGATGTTATTAAGTTTATTTGAGATGTTATTAAGTCTATTTGAGATGTTATTAAGTCTATTTGAGATGTTATTAAGTCTATTTGAGATGTTATTAAGTCTATTTGAGATGTTATTAAGTCTATTTGAGATGTTATTAAGTTTATTTGAGATGTTATTAAGTCTATTTGAGATGTTATTAAGTCTATTTGAGATGTTATTAAGTTTATTTGAGATGTTATTAAGTTTATTTGAGATGTTATTAAGTTTATTTGAGATGTTATTAAGTTTATTTGAGATGTTATTAAGTTTATTTGAGATGTTATTAAGTTTATTTGAGATGTTATTAAGTTTATTTGAGATGTTATTAAGTTTATTTGAGATGTTATTAAGTTTATTTGAGATGTTAAATTCATTTGAGATGTTATTAAGTTTATTTGAGATGTTAAATTCATTTGAGATGTTATTAAGTTTATTTGAGATGTTATTAAGTCTATTTGAGATGTTATTAGGTACATTTCAGATGTTATTAAGTTTATTTGAGATGTTATTAAGTCTATTTGAGATGTTATTAAGTCTATTTGAGATGTTATTGGGTACATTTCAGATGTTATTATGTAGATAAGCTCCATTAAATCTTCCCCTTTGTGTTTGTGGAGTTTCGTGTCTGGCATTAAATCCTGTTTTTTTTCTCCTCTCGTGTGTGTGTGTGTGTGTGTGTGTGTGTGTGTGTGTGTGTGTGTGTGTGTGTGAAGCTCCACATGTGTGTGCAGCAGAAGCAAGGAGAGAGGAGATTTCGGCCCTGAAGGTGAAGAACGCTGAGCTGATGGAGTTGGTTAAACAGGCTGAGACGTACGCTGCTGTACTGGGTGTAAGTGAAGATCAGGCCTGAGAATAGAAAGAACACGTGTGCGCAAAAATGGGAAAATAATCCACACTAGTGTTTTAAAGTGGTTATCTCTCTTTTTTTCTCTCTCTTTTTTGATATAAAAATGATTACAAACTTCATAATAAAAGCCAATAGAGAATTTATTTATCACTTTATCAGTAGTGTAAGTTTTGCATTAGTACCGAGATGTAGGGAGGGAGGGGGCGTGGCTCAGTGGTCTAAGGCGCTGGGCTGCTGATCGGAAGATCCGGGTTCGAGCCCCGGTATGGCCAAGCTGCCGCCCTTGGGTCCTTGAGCAAGACCCTTAACCCTCTGTGCTCCAGGGGGCGCCGTATCATGGCTGATACCCTGCGCTCTGACCCCAAATACCAACACCAAGCGAAGAACAGAATTTCACTGTGCTGTAATGTATATGTGACCAATAAAGGATATTATTATTATTATTATTATTATTATTATTATTATTATTATTATTATTATTATTATTATGTGACGAGTAAATATCATATTCCACCATTCTTCAATGAAATTTTGCTTAAGTACAAGTACATAAAATCAAGTAAATATAAATAAATAAATAATATAATATAATAATTATATAGGCGGCACGGTGGTTTAGTGGTTTAGCACGTTCGACTCACACCGCCAGGGATCCGGGGGGTTCGATTCCCGTCTCGGCCATGTGTGTGTGGAGTTTGTGCATGTTCTCCTCGTGCCTCAGGGGGTTTTTTCCTTTTCCTTTTTTTTCTCCGGGTTCTCCGGTTTCCTCCCCCGGTCCAAAAAACATGCACGGTAGGTTGATTGGCACCTTGGGAAAATTGTCCCCTAGTGTATGAATGTGTGTGTGTGTGTGTGTGTGTGTGTGAGTGTGTGTGATGGGTTGGCATTCCATCCAGGGTGTATCCTGCCTTAATGCCCATAGACGCCTGAGATAGGACACAGACTCCCCGTGACCCGAGGGAAGATCGGATAAAGCGCTAGAAGATGAATGAATGAATAATAATAAATATGTAATAATAATAAATAAATAAAAATATTTATATAAATATATAAATAAAAGCTAGTTTTTAATTGAAGGAATGTTTATAAATGAAAGTGCATTTGCAAAAATTACAAACACAATTTTCCCCTTCATTTATTGATTTTATTGCATCGAGTAACGAATATGATTTAAAAGGTAATTAAGGGCGATATTTAACTAAAAATGTTTTTAAAAGTTCTTAAAAGAAAGTATAAGTAAATAAAAATACTACTCAATTACAGTAATGTGTGTAAATATCATTTGTTTTCTTTTGTTTGTACATAAACTTCATGTGATCTGGAATACTGATCGGTGCGTTACGGTTTTTCTCCACCAGGGGGCGCCATGACCTCCACACTGAGCCTGATCACCTCACCTGACTCCACCTGTATGTTCTTTTTTTTTTTCCCCCTCTTTAAGGTTTTCACATCAGGGCCTGAAGATCCGTCGCCTTGTTTGGGCGATTTCGCACCGCACTCGGACGCGAGCGCTGAGTCATGTGACTGGCCTTTCGAGACGGATCTGCAGCCGTCGTGGCTGGAGTCTCTTCTCGATCACACGGCGCCTGATGAGGGAGAGGCGTGTTCACACACCATCCTGACGCAACACGGAGAAAAAACGTAACGCACTTTCTCGACTTCTTTGAAAAGGGTTCGAAACACTAATCAGTATTCCAGATCACATGACGTTTATTTACAAACAAAAGACAAACAAATGATTTTTGTCTACTTAAACTTTCCTTTAAGAACTTTTAAAAACATTTTTAGTTAAATATCGCCCTTAATTACCTTTTAAATCATATTCGTTACTCGATGCGATAAAATCAATAAATGAAGGGGAAAATTGTGTTTGTAATTTTTGCAAATGCACTTTCATTTATAAACATTCCTTCAATTAAAAACTAGCTTTTATTTATATATTTATATAAATATTTATTATTTATTATTATTATATATTTATTATTATTCATTCATTCATTCATCTTCTAGCGCTTTATCCGATCTTCCCTCGGGTCACGGGGAGTCTGTGTCTATCTCAGGCGTCTATGGGCATTAAGGCAGGATACACCCTGGATGGAATGCCAAACCCATCACACACACACACACACACACACTCACACACACACACACACACACATTCATACACTAGGGACAATTTTCCAAGGTGCCAATCAACCTACCGTGCATGTTTTTGGACCGGGGGGGGAAACCGGAGAACCCAGAGAAAAACCCCCTGAGGCACGGGGAGAACATGCACAAACTCCACACACACATGGCCGAGACGGGAATCGAACCCGGACCCTGGCGGTGTGAGGCGAACGTGATAAACACTAAACCACCGTGCCGCTAATATTTATTATTTATTATTTATATTTACCTGATTTTATGTACTTGTACTATTTACTTGTACTCTTGAATATTTACTCGTCACATCTCAGTATTAATGCAAAACTGATAAAGTGATAAATAAATCCTCTATTGGCTTTTATTATGAAGTCTGTAATCATTTTTATATCAAAAAAGAGAGAGAGAAAAAAACGTGTTCTTTCTATTCTCAGGCCTGATCTTCACTTACACCCAGTACAGCGCTCACACACCATCCTGACAGAACACGCCAACACGGGCCTGAAGAGACGGTTATGGCCGAGCAGCTCCGAGAGTCCCGGCAAAAAATCCAGAGCGGAACATGAACATGAACAAACACAGCGTCACTCACACACACATCCAGCGGGGGTGCAGGTTTACGGCTCCTTCCACGCCTTCCAGGTCTCCAATCCCACTCCGTCTGCAAACTCCGACCCCACAGAGGACAAGCGGGCCTTTTTTAAGACGTCCATCCGAGAGCACGGTACCGTCCGGACCCGGGTTTTCCCTCACGGCAAAACCTTTACATCACACGCGCCTGACGGAGGCTCCAGGTTCCTCTGGATTCCCAAACAGGAGTAAACATTCTTCCTCCAAGCTGTAAACAAAAAGCTCGACAACAAAGATCACGAATGATTGTGTGTTTTTAATAATAATAATGCTACTCATAATAATAATAATAATAACAATAATACGAATAATAATAATAATAATAATAATAATAATAATAATAATAAGAATAAATAATAATAAATTAATAATAATAATGCTACTCTAATAATAATCGAATAATAATAATAATAATAGAATAATAAGTCCTAATAATAATATTAATAATAATAATAATATAATAATAATGCTACTCATAATAATAATATAATAATAATAACAATAATAATATAATAATAATATATAATAATAATATAATAATAATAATAATATAAAATTTATTTCAATATTCCTGACATGAATATTTCCAGCCACGTCTGATTCGTTCCCACAACGTTCTCCAAAGGCAAAACAGTGGCATAGGATGTTATTGGATGCTTTAACATTAATGAGTGTGTGTGTGTGTGTGTGTGTGTGTGTGTGTGTGTGTGTGTGTGTGTGTGTGTGTGTGTGTGTGTGTGAATACACACATGCATATTAGAGTGGCAGATATCAATTAATAACTATAAATTGAACAAATAAATAATTAATCATAAGAAGTGAGTGAATTAATGAATTAATTAATTAATTAATTAATTAATTAATTAATTAATTAATTAATTAATTAATTAATTAATTAATTAATTAATTAATTAATTAATTAATTAATTAATTAATTAATGCATCTTCTATCGCTTTATCCGATCTTCTCGGGTCACGGGGAGTCTGTGTCTATCTCAGGCGTCTATGGGCATTAAGACAGGATACACCCTGGATGGAATGCCAACCCATCACACACACACACACACACACACACACACACACACACACACACATACACACACACACACACACACACACACTCATACACTAGGGACAATTTTCCAAGGTGCCAATCAACCTACCGTGCATGTTTTTGGACCGGGAAACCGGAGGAGGAAACCGGAGAACCCGGAGAAAAAAACCCCCTGAGGCACAGGGAGAACATGCACAAACTCCACACACACATGACCGAGACGGGAATCGAACCCGGACCCTGGCGGTGGTGTGAGGCGAACGTGCCTCTAATTAATTAACTATTGTTGTTTATTTAAGAATTAATGTGATTAATTGATCAATTAAGTGATTAATCCCATAATAAGTACTTTTTTTTTTACGAGCAAGAAAGACTTAAAAATGTATTATTTTATTTATTTATTTTTAAATTTTTTTTTTTATTGGTGCTCATTCGGTGCATTTAATTGCCGTTACTATTTGTTTAATGAAACGAGGTTATTGAAATGAGACGGGAAACGACTTTATTAAAGCAGGCATTACAGTGTAACACACAACACAACACGACACGACACAACACAACACAACACAACAGAACACAATCACCACAAATGTCTGTCTGTAACACGGTAACATCCAAATCCTTTCCCTGGACTTTTCATCACTTCCGTATTATCAGAAGAAACGACCAAATGCCCTCGTTAATGTGTTTTTGTTTGTTGTTTTTTTGCACGTCATAAACACCACAGAGGACGTTCGGCAGCTGATAAACAACTTTTAAATAATCGTACGGAGTAAACAAAACAAAATAAATAAAGATTGTGTCTTTCATGACACTCGCAGAACAAATCTGCTGACAAGACAGGACGGACCCGCAAACACACACACACACACACACACACACACACACACAAGCCCACTAAAGAGTACACTCCAGTGTATATATACACATCATTTAATTTGACCTAAGAAAGCGATTGATTACTATATAATGATATGATTATGACAATGGCAGGGAGAAAAGGGGGAATAAGTTACACAATGGCTGGATGAGTGTAGTGAAATACAGAGTGATGTTCTAAAGTCTATCGTTTCTCTTCTCTTCTCTTCTCCCTCGTTTCCTTCTTATTAAATGTTATTATTACGTGATTTCGGAGTGAAGTGACACCGACTGAACAACCCATGGATCAGTAAACACTGACACAGCCGGGAGGATTCTCTGCAACAACAACAATAATAATAATAAAAATAATGCTATGCTAACAAATAATAATAATAATAAAATAAATAATAAATAATAATGAGAAATAATAATAATGCTACTCATAATAACTAATATCATAAATATATAATAATAATAATAATAATAATAATGCAATAAATAAATAAAAATACTCATAATAATAATAATAATAATAAAAATAATAAAAAATAATGCTACTCATAATAATAATAATAATAACAACAATAATATAATGCGACTCATATAATAAATAAATAATAAGAATAATAATGGCTCTAATAATAATAATAATAATAATGATAATAATAACGGATATAATGAATATAATAATAATAATAATAATGCTACTCATAATAATAATAATAAATAATAATAATATAATAATAATAATATATAATAATACAATAATAAATAATAATAAATAATAATAATAATAATAATAATAAGTATATAATAATAAGTACTAATGCTAACTCAATAATAATAATAATAATAAATAATAATAATAATAATGCCATCATAATAATAATATAATAATAATAATAATAATAATAAGATCATAATAATAACTAATAATAATAATAAATAATAATAATAATAATAATAATAATAATAATAATAATAATAATAATAATGCTACTATCATAATAATATATATACATATATAAATATATATAATCCAGTTTTAGCTAGCTTCTTCTTCTTCTTACGATTAGCGATTAGCATAATTTTGGCTTCTTTTAAGAAGATCTGATTATTTGACGTTAGCTATCATTGTTATGAATATCCAGTGTTACTTACATCTTTATCATGATATTACTCAGGATCTTCCTGATGTTATTTAGCCTCTTTTATGATTTTTTCCCCGGATTACTCGCTTGTTAGCTTTCGTGCATTTCTGATATTTCTTGATTTTAAGACTCTTGTGTCGTCGATGAGCGCATTTATAATTAAAATCTGATTTTAGCAAGCTATAAATTATTGATAGACATCTACAAATTCGCTGAAAACGATCGTGTAATGCTTTAACTGGCCGTTCCCGTTACGTTCGAGACTTTGTGTAGGTTTTAAACGTATACGGTTTTATTATCTGTATAAACGTGTGTTACTTTCTGCCTTACCTTGTGCATTGTTAATATCGAATCACACTGTATCCTGACTCGTCTATAGTGGAATACACCACATCACCTCCTGAGTTGGGCAGTGGAGGTGCGGCTCCTCTCCTAAACCACAACACAGGACAGGATTGGGTCCGTTACATCTTATTCCCATTTAAGAGCATCGCGTGTTAACAGCGGGGAAGCGACGCGGACGCACCTGGCCACGGACGGCGGCTGTCTGTTCGGCAACGACCTCTGATTGCTGTAGAAATTCTCGTATGGTACGGGAGCTGTGGACCAATCAGAGGCGAGATCGTAGGGTCAGGATTGAGATCCGTGGTGTGAATTGTGTAAGTGTGTGGTGTGTGTGTGTGTGTGTGTGTGTGTGTGTGTGTGTGTGTGTCACCTGGAGGTTTGTCGCCGGTCCTTCTCAAGTTAATGAAGTGCTCGATGTCTTCCTGAATGTCGCACTGTTCCAGAGACTTCCTCACTTCCTCATAGAGCTGTAACCACACACACACACACACACACACACACACACACACACACATATTAAGAATTGTATATAACGTAGGTATATAACACAAGCACACTATATTATTATATTTTTGCTGTGAGGCAGTAACATGTTGTCAGTAGGTGTGATGTAGGTTTAGACTGTTACACGTCTACACTGCTACACGTCTACACTGCTACACGTCTACACTGTTACACGTCTACACTGCTACACGTCTACACTGCTACACGTCTACACTGTTACACGTCTACACTGCTACACGTCTACACTGTTACACGTCTACACTGCTACACGTCTACACTGTTACACGTCTACACTGTTACACGTCTACACTGTTACACGTCTACACTGCTACACGTCTACACTGTTACACGTCTACACTGTTACACGTCTACACTGCTACACGTCTACACTGTTACACGTCTACACTGCTACACGTCTACACTGTCTACAGCTACACGTCTACACTGCTACACGTCTACACTGTTACTGTCTACACGTCTACACGTGCTACACTGTCTAAACTGTTACACGTCTACACTGCTGTTACACGTCTACACTGTCTACACTGTCTACACGTCTACACTGCTACACGTCTACACTGCTACACGTCTACACTGCTACACGTCTACACTGCTACACGTCTACACTGCTACACGTCTACACTGCTACACGTCTACACTGCTACACGTCTACACTCTACACTGTCTACACTGTTACACGTCTACACTGCTACACGTCTACACTGCTACACGTCTACACTACACGTCTACACTGTACACTCTACATGTCTAAACGTGCTACACGTCTACACTGTTACACGTCTACACTGTTACACGTCTACACTGCTACATGTCTAAACTGTTACACGTCTACACTGTTACACGTCTACACTGCTACACGTCTACACTGCTACACGTCTACACTGTTACAATTACTGTTTACACATGTTTCGTCATTTTGCCGGACTTTGTCTATTCATGCCTATAATCTCACAGATAAATTGCAACTCCTACTCTTGCCTCGGGGGCATTTACTTCCCTTTCATTTCACTCCAATCCATTCCGACGCACAGTGAAACATTTCTGGCCTTTTTGGCATTTCACGCCACGCCCACATCAGCAGGAAAGTGTTTAACAAGGAGGATAAAAAAATATGGTGCATCGATGCTCTGAAAATCCCTCTGGTGTCTTCAAACCTTTTAACGCACTTTATGTCCTTCACCAGCATTGTTGTTGTGTTGTTTTGTCCTTGTCAGTGTAATAAAGTGTTCAGAAACACTTTCAGTATTTGACTGTATCAATGCCACGTTCTGTACCAGACAGGCATTTTATATTATTTTTATGATGACTTGTTTTACTCAGATCTCTTTCATGGTGACTGACTGGAAAGAATTTCATGCCTGTTTGAAAAGGCGCGACCGACGCCAAAGCCAAACTTATATCATGAGGACTGATTGTGATCAAACCTCTGATTTCCTTACAGGGGACTTCCTTTTTTTAGGGCTTATTGAGAATGAAAAGCATTACAGCTACACGTTATCCACAGCAATTGTGTACTTCCATAACAAGGACTGACAGGCAAGATGGGTACGTTTTCTCAACAGGTGTGAGAGTCAGCAAAGGTACACTTCCTCAACGAGAACCGGCAGGCAGCATGGGTACAATTGCTCAACAAGGCCTGAAAGTCAGCAATAGTACACATCCTCAATAAGGACTGACAGGCAACAAGGGAACAATTGTCCAACAAGGCCTGAAAGGCACAAATGGTTCACTTCCACAATAAGGACTGTCAGGCACCAGGGGTACACTTTCTCAACAGGGCCTGAAAGTCAGCAATAGTACAAGTCCTCAAAAAGGACTGACAGGCAGCAAGGGTAAATTTTCTCAACAGGGCCTGAAAGGCAGCATGGGTACATTTCCTCAACAAGGACTGACAGGCCGCAAGACTACACCTGGAATAACAGGGGTACATCTTCATTTTAAGGACTGACGTCCTCATAGGGACAGCCTTCTTGACAGACTCTGGCAAGGAAACCACTCCTTTGAAGGGCCTGACAGGCATCACAGAGACACATTCATATTGGGACTGACAGGCACAGCGGCATTACAAAATAGGTAGAAGTGACTGGCAAAGACCTTTTTACAGAGACTGACGAGAAGCTACCTGTGTTCTGACCCTTATTGGGGACAAACTAATATCACAGCCTTGCCTTGTTTATCGCAACAAAGAAGGGTAATGCCTGTCTGGCGTCAAGGCTATGTCTCCTTTACAAAGACCAACCGGCAACAAGCACTAAGACCATGCCATCTTTATGAAGACTGGGACCCGGTCTTCCGTTATGAGGATTTGATGGCATCAGCGTCAAACTCTCTTTATAGGTTCTGACAAGCAGAGTCCCGATTAAATGTTTATTTCATTTCCAGCTCAGCGTACTGAATAGTTAACGATGAGAATGGGTGACGTGTCTGTGGGCATCTGCATTGCATTGCATTGTCGTACCAAGAGTTCAATCGTACCACAGAGTTGTAAAGCGTACAGGATGTTGACACATTTCCTGTGTTTGGAACTTTTGTGTTTGTTTTAACCACTGCTGTGTTCTGTATACAAGAGCTTACAAACTCGTGCTTTAAGCGTGACTCGGGCCTCCGTGGCTGACAGAGGAGATATGGCAAGATCCTCAGAAAGTCACACTTCGCTCGGTGTTTTCGCTCAACGCAATGAGCCGGTACAAACACTTTAATGTGGAATTGTTTTTTTTTTTTTTTGGGGGGGGGGGGGGGGGGGGGGGGGGGGGGGGGGGGACCTTAGGGGGGGGGTTGGTGGGGGGGGGGGGGGACCTTGATTATGCATTGTTAGATCTGTCTGCTAAGAAACCTGTAATATTAACCAAAGTGAGGATAAAGTAACCATTTTTCCGTTCGACGCCTTCAGTGTCGCAGCATTGTGAGTTTCCCTTGTGTACTTTTTTTTTATACTAAGAAACGTCTAAATATTCATTCATTCATTCATCTTCTAGCGCTTTACCCGATCTTCCCTCGGGTCACGGGGAGCTTGTGCCTATCTCAGGCGTCTATGGGCATTAAGGCAGGATACACCCTGGATGGAATGCCAACCCATCGCAGGACACACACACACACACACACACACACACACACACACACACACACACACACACACACATTCACACATTCATACACTAGGGACAATTTTTCCAAGGTGCCAATCAACCTACCGTGCATGTTTTTGGACCCGGGAGGAAACCGGAGAACCCGGAGAAAAACCCCCTGAGGCATGGGAAGAACATGCAAACTCCACACACACATGACCGAGACGGGAATCGAACCCGGACCCTGGCGGTGTGAGGCGAACATGCTAACCCCTAAGCCACCGCGCCCCACACGTCTAAATATTTCCAATAAAAACAAATAAAATCTGAACGTTTGATGCAAAAACACCCACAAGGAAAAATACGTTGGTG
>JACRUU010000028.1:640154-667654 GCA_030449085.1 Kryptopterus vitreolus | reverse complement strand
CACACATATACACATACATACACACACACACACACACACACACATACACACACACACACACACACATACACATACACACACACACACATACACACACACACACACATATACACATATATACACATACACACACACACACACACTAACACACAACAAACACACACACACACACACAACACATCACACACACACATCACACATCACACACACATACATCCACACACCACACACACACACACACACCACACACCCACACACACACAACACACACACACCACACATACACATACACACATACACATACACACACACACACACACACACACACACACACACACATACATACACATACACACACACACACACACATACACACACACACACACACACACACACCACACACACATCCACACACAGACACACACACACACACATACACACACACACACACACACACACACACACACACATACACACACACACCCACACACACACACACACACACACACACACACACACACACACACAAGAAAGAGTTTCATAACAAGCGGAAAGACATCCTTATCAAACAATTTCCAAAATGTACTGAATTTCGTAACGATGTTCGCAGATCCACACTTACGCAGTTTGAAGACATCGAGCGATCGCTTCAGCGTGCTAAAAAAAAAACATCCCAGCGTTAATTCATCCCTTCTTCACGACCTTTGATGTTATTGGTGTTATTATTGGTGTATATATAAAATATCATTTTTACTATATATAGTATATAATATATAATATAACTGACAAAAATGAATGAAAAAATAATCCTGATCAAAAATATTAAATATCCTTTATAATAACACATAATCATAAAAAAAATGATAATTAAAATAATAAAAATAAATAAATAAACAAATAGAAAGAAATCTAAAAAAAAAATGATTTAAAAGTATTTGAATAATTTTGTGCTTGAGTGCTGGACTGTCACGTATTTCCTTCTTTCTTTTACAATTTCATTCATTCTTTCTTTCTATCGTTCCGTTATTACATGGGTCCTGAAGTCGATATCGCCTGTTATCTCAGAGGGTAATAAAGCTGCCTTCAGCATTGTAATGGATAGCAAGAGGAAGTGGAGAGAGGAAGCGCGAGTTAAAAAGGCACGTTGGAACAATGGCGTTAAATCTGCTCTGCTCAGACACCGAGGGACTCCTGTTACAGACGTCGTCCAGATATCGTCTCAACGATGACGGAAGAAGGTCCAAAGGATCTGTGATGTGCAGTGCTGGGATTACAAAGTTCCCTGTTTAAAATGTTATAAGTAGCGCAACTTTTCTATGACTTTCTTAAAGTAAAGTAACTGATTATAATTGATTAATTTCAGATGTCCACTAGGTGGCGCCTTAAGTTAAGGTTCTAAGAGAAAAATGTAACCATATTTGTAATCTTTAACGTTATAAATTTATACTTTTTTTCTCATTTCTATAACGAATTACTGTTACATTTATTTTGGGATTAAATTACATGCAACCAGTTCATTGGTGAACATTAAGTAATGAGATTTTATTACGACGGAAAATGATACAATTCTTTATCAAGGGCGAGTCTTGAAAGGTCTGTAATTACAGATCAAGTGTTCAAGCTGCCATTGTCGGGCCCTTGAGCGAGGCCCTTAACCCTCTTTGCTTTGGCGACGTCCTAAATCAGTGGTTAAGTGCTGGGTTATCAATCAGGAGGTCAGGAATCAAGACCCGGTTTTGCCAAGCTGTTCCTCTTGGGGCCCCTGAGCAAGGCCCTTAAACCTCTGAACTCCAGAGACACTGGCTGATTCTGACCAGCGCTGGGAAATAAAGAAATTCACTGTGCTGTAAAGAACATGTGCCATGTATAAAAACCTTTACAGGTGCCCTGTATCAGGACTCGGCCTTTAGGCTGTGATATGGACTTGGACCTCGGCGGGACCCCGGGCCCCAGGCCCCGGGCGCTGCTCTGACAAGAAATAATTGGCACATTTGACGAGAAGTATTTCCTTCTTTGAAGGAACAATTGCTGAACGTTTATGGCATTTTTATGGCAGACACTCTTATCTCACGCCACTTACGGTTATGACCTTCATACAACTGTTATAGCAGTTACGGGTTAAGGGCCGTGCTGAAGGGCCCGATAAACGGAGGTAGAGGAAACGTGATGAGTGTAAAAGCCAGAAAGTGCCCTCTGTAAGTCGGGGTGAGTCGGGGGTCAAGTGAGCAGTTGAAGGTTAAGAGCCTTGCTCAAGGCCCCAGCAGTGTCTGTGGTTTAAACCCACAACCTTCCAATCAACAGATCGACATCTTAACCACTTCCTAAACAGCCCAAACACTCCGACTGCAGACGCAGGAATTATTTTGAAAAACATTAAATAACATTCAAGGGTCAAAGCAAACTAAGAGTCTCTGGAAAACAATATCCCTAAAAAAGAGCAATTTTCCAAAAAGTGTTTGTTGTTAGATTAAATTTGAGCGCTTCAAGTGATTTATGCTTATTATTCTTATTATCTCCTTATTATTCTTATTACCTTCTTATTATTTCTATTACCTACTTATTATTCTTATTATCTCCTTATTATCTTATTACCTCCTTATTATTCTTATTACCTTCTTATTACCTCCTTATTATTCTTATTATCCTTATTATTCTTATTATCTCCTTATTATTCTTATTACCTTCTTATTATTCTTATTATCTCCTTATTATTCTTATTATCTCCTTATTATTCTTATTATCTCCTTATTATTCTTATTATTCTTATTATTGTTCTTATTATCTCCTTATTATCTTATTATTATTCTTATTATTATCTATTCTTATTATTCTTATTATTCTTATTATCTCCTTATTATTCTTATTACCTTCTTATTATTCTTATTACCTCCTTATTATCTTCTTATTATATCCTTATTACCTCCTTATTATTCTTATTACCTCCTTATTATTCTTATTATCTGCTTATTATTCTTATTACCTCCTTATTATTCTTATTATCTCCTTATTATTCTTATTACCTCCTTATTATTCTTATTACCTTCTTATTGTTCTTATTATCTCCTTATTATTCTTATTACCTTCTTATTATTCTTATTATTACTTATTACTCCTTATTATTATTGCTTATTTCTTATTATCCTTATTTATCTTATTTTATTTATTATTCTTATTACCTTCTTATTATTCTTATTATCTCCTTATTATTCTTATTACCTTCTTATTATTTTATTACCTTATTATTTTATTATTCTTATTATTCTTATTATCTTATTACCTTATTATTCTTATTACCTTCTTATTATTCTTATTACTTATTATCTCCTTATTATTCTTATTATTCTTATTATCTGCTTATTATTCTTATTACCTCTTATTATCTTCTTATCCTTATTATTCTTATTACCTTATTACCTCCTTATTATTCTTATTACCTCCTTATTATTCTTATTACCTTCTTATTGTTCTTATTATCTCCTTATTATTCTTATTATCTCATTATTCTTATTACCTTCTTATTATTCTTATTATCTCCTTATTATTCTTATTACCTTCTTATTATTTCTATTACCTACTTATTATTCTTATTATCTCCTTATTATCTTATTACCTTATTATTCTTATTATTACCTACTTATTATCTCCTTATTATTCTTATTACTCCTTATTATTCTTATTATATCCTTATTATTCTTATTATCTCCTTATTATTCTTATTACCTTCTTATTATTTCTATTCCTTATTATCTTATTTCTCCTTATTATCTATTACCTTATCCTCCTTATTATTCTTATTACCTTACCTCTAGTATCTTCTTATTATATCCTTATTACCTCTTATTATTCTTATTACCTCCTTATTATTCTTATTTATCTTATTTTCTTATTATTCTTATTACCTCCTTATTGTTCTTATTATCTCCTTATTATTCTTATTACCTTATTATTCTTATTATTGTTCTTATTATCTCCTTATTATTCTTATTACCTTCTTATTATTCTTATTACCTTATTCTTATTATTGTTCTTATTATCTTATTTCTTATTACCTTATTATTGTTCTTATTATCTCCTTATTATTCTTATTACTTATTATTCTTATTATTCTTATTATCTCTTATTATTCTTATTATTCTTATTATCTCCTTATTATTCTTATTACCTTCTTATTATTCTTATTACCTCCTTATTGTTCTTATTATCTCCTTATTATTCTTATTACCTTCTTATTATTCTTATTATCTCCTTATTATTCTTATTATCTAAGGTTATGTATTTAGTCATTTTGAAGCTCCTACGTTCGAGTCGAAAGCTCTTCGCTGGAATGTCATTCCTGTGTTCAGTGATTTAAATACAATAAAAGGCACCTCTATAGGAAAATAATTATTCCGCTTTTTTGGTCGCCGATTTTTTGTTTTATCATCCAGTCGTGTGTCACTTACTTCATTTCGTTATGGCCGCACACCTTCTTGGACAAACCCAGCAGCTCCTTCGCGTATTTCTCCTCAATCACAGCTCTAAAGGTAAAAGATACCAAAAAAAATGACATTTATATGGAGCGTTTCTGGAGACACCCAAAGTGCTTTAAATTATTACATTATTACATTATTACAATATTACAATATTACATTATTACAATATTACATTATTACATTGATAGACATTATTACATTATTACATTGATAGACATTATTACAATATTACATTATTACATTGCACCACAACATCCACTACACACCATCTTACTGGTGGAGGAGACACGATGATGAAGCCGATCAGTAATTATGGGGAGGTTTATGAGGCTGTGATGCTCAGGGGCCCATGAGCGACTACATAATGTAAAGTGACATAATGACAGAACTTTGACCCTTTCGTTGTTTACTGTTGCCTTACCTGGCTTTCATGAAGTCTTCAATCTCTTTGCAGGTTCTCCTCCCATCATTAAGGTGCTGGATGATTGCGTCGTAGCCCCCTGTGCTGGTCAGCTCGGAGTTCTGCGCATGAAAAGAGCGAGAGTAAACGTGTGAGGAGTAAAATCATGCGGCTCGACGGTTTCCGTTAAGGTGCCTTTGGTTTTTTTTGTATTTGTCTCCTACTCGTTCTTTGCAATGGTGGGATTTTGAATGAACAGCTGTGGCTCATTCGCCTGGAAATTTCACACCAAGATCTTCAATCCAAGATTAAAAAAAGAAGAAAAGAAAGAAAGAATGTGCAGAAAATATAAAAGAACAAAAAACTGAAAGAAAGAAAGACAGAATGAAAGTGAAAAAACAGAAAGAAGGAAAGTACAAAGAATGAAACATTTCATAAAAGAAAGTGAAAAAAGGATATGCAAAAAAGATAGATAGATAGATAGATAGATAGATAGACAGATGGATGGATGGACGGACGGATGGGTAAGCAGGTAGATAGATAGATGGATGTATAGATAGATAGATGGATGGATGGTTAGATGGGTTTATAGATGGGTGTATAGATAGATAGATAGATAGATAGATAGATAGATAGATAGATAGATGGATAGATGGATAGATAGATAGATGGATAGATAGATAGATAGATAGATAGAGAGCAAGAAGAAAAGAAAGAAAAATGTGCAAAAGACAGAAAGAAAGAAATAATGCAAGAAAAAAGAAAAGAAGAACACGCACAAACAAAAAAAGGAAAGTGCAAAAGAATTAAAGTGGTAAAAAAAAGAGTGCAAAAGAAAGTGTGATAGAAACAAAAGAAGTCTCCGGAAAAAGTGCTAAATGTTTGTTTTTATTGGTATTTGCAACAACCTGTAAATCTACAGAGTGTAGAGTGTGCAAAAAAAGAAAAGAAGAAAGCAAAAAGATATAAAAGTACCAAAGAAAGAGGGAATGAAAGACAGACAGACAAACAAACAAAGATACAGATAGACAGATCATTAACGTCTCTTTACAGGAAACATGTGACGTGTTTATTATAAGTATATTAACAGGAACCTGGCATTCGACTTGAATTCCTCTCAGTGGAACAAATATTGATATGAAATAAAATATCCAATAAAAATGAAAATTAAAAAACATTTTTTGTTTTGTGTCTGTTAGTGTGTCTGTTAGTGTATCTGTTAGTGTGTCTGTTTGTGTGTCTGTTAGTGTATCTGTTAGTGTATCTGTTAGTGTGTCTGTTAGTGTAGTGTGTCTGTTAGTGTGTCTGTTTGTGTGTCTGTTAGTGTATCTGTTAGTGTGTCTGTTTGTGTGTCTGTTAGTGTATCTGTTAGTGTGTCTGTTTGTGTGTCTGTTAGTGTGTCTGTTAGTGTGTCTGTTAGTGTGTCTGTTAGTGTGTCTGTTAGTGTGTCTGTTAGTGTGTCTGTTAGTGTGTCTGTTAGTGTGTCTGTTTGTGTGTCTGTTAGTGTCTGTTTGTGTGTCTGTTAGTGTGTCTGTTAGTGTGTCTGTTTGTGTGTCTGTTAGTGTGTCTGTTAGTGTGTCTGTTTGTGTGTCTGTTAGTGTGTCTGTTAGTGTGTCTGTTTGTGTGTCTGTTAGTGTGTCTGTGTGTCTGTTAGTGTGTCTGTTAGTGTATCTGTTAGTGTGTCTGTTAGTGTGTCTGTTAGTGTGTCTGTTAGTGTGTCTGTTAGTGTGTCTGTTAGTGTGTCTGTTAGTGTGTCTGTTAGTGTGTCTGTTAGCACGTCTGTGCGTCTGTTAGTGTGTCTGTTAGTGTGTCTGTTAGTGTGTCTGTTAGTGTGTCTGTTAGTGTGTCTGTTAGTGTGTCTGTTAGTGTGTCTGTTAGTGTGTCTGTTAGTGTGTCTGTTAGCACGTCTGTGCGTCTGTTAGTGTATCTGTCAGCGTATCTGTTAGTGTGTCTGTTAGTGTATCCGTTAGTGTGTCTGTCAGCGTATCTGTTTGTGTGTCTGTTAGCACGTCTGTGCGTCTGTTAGTGTATCTGTTAGTGTATCTGTCAGCGTACCTGTTAGTGTGTCTGTTAGTGCGTCTGTTAGTGCGTCTGTTAGTGCGTCTGTTAGTGTGTCTGTTAGCACGTCTGTGCGTCTGTTAGTGTGTCTGTTAGTGTATCTGTTATTGTGTCTGTTAGTGTGTCTGTTTAGCACTGTTTGTGTGTCTGTTAGTGTGTCTGTTAGTGTGTCTGTTTAGTCTGTTAGTGTGTCTGTTAGTGTGTCTGTTAGTGTGTCTGTTTGTGTGTCTGTTAGTGTGTCTGTTAGTGTATCCGTTAGTGTGTCTGTCAGCGTATCTGTTTGTGTGTCTGTTAGCACGTCTGTGTCTGTTAGTGTGTCTGTTAGTGTGTCCTAGTTAGCACGTCTGTGCGTCTGTTAGTGTGTCCGTTATCGTGTCTGTTAGAGCACGCTGCCTCTATAGTTATCTGATTTCAGTTTTGCATGTCACCTCTACACACACCGTCAGATTGGAAAGAAATGCAAAGAGGATGCACAGATATGCTGCGTTAAATAGGCGAAAGGTTCTCATGCAGAACAGTTTAATGTGTTTCAGATACACAAAGAACAATTCAGTACCTTCATACTTTGTATACACGCCAATGTATATATACACTATTCATATATATATATAAAAAAAAATAATAATAATAAATAAATAAATAAATATATATATATAGTAAAGACCAAAACAATATGTTCATGTGTAAACCCTCATGTCCTGTAAAAGAACACCCTCTCAATACTGTAAAAACCCCGTGAGTAAGCAGTAACTCAGTGATTAAGATATTTTATTAATAAGTGGAAGGTTGTGAGTTCAGATTCCAACAGCACCGAGTCTCAGGGAACAATATCGTAACCCCCGAATTATTATTCCAATCAGAAACAAATCATCCAATCAGCAAAAAAGGCCCGAATTTGAGCTCTATAATCTTGTCTACGATCGTAAATATAACATAACTAAAATGTTATCAGATTATAGATATATAGGAAAATATTACAGGGGCTATCAACAAATATTACCTAAATACTAACCAAATATTAACTAAATATTATCTAATTATCATCCACATATCACATAAATATCACATAAATATCACATAAATATCACATAAATATCACCCAAATATTACTAAAAATATCACATAAATATCACACAAATATTACTAAAAATATCACATAAATATCTCCCAAATATTACTAAAAATATCACATAAATATCTCCCAAATATTACTAAAATATCATTCATTCATTCATTTATTCATTCATCTTCTAGCGCTTTATCCGATCTTCCCTCGGGTCACGGGGAGTCTGAGTCTATCTCAAGCGTCTATGGGTATTAAGGCAGGATACACCCTGGATGGAATGCCAACCCATCACACACACACACACACACACACACACACACACACACACACATTCATACACTAGGGACAATTTTCCAAGGTGCCAATCAACCTACCGTGCATGTTTTTGGACCGGGGGAGGAAACCGGAGAACCCGGAGAAAAACCCCCTGAGTACCCACTCAAATATAAACTAAATATCACCCAAATATTACTAAATATATCACATAAATATCAAATAAATATCACCCAAATATAAACTAAATATCACATAAATATTACCCAAATATCAGCCAAATCATTTTAATTCCAATTAAAGGAAGGAGTCTCCAGTGTCATATTGGAATGTAGTGAATTTTGCAGGAAGGTTTGTATACGTTTACTCGAGTATAATCGACACCTCAGCATGTTGCTCGTTACTTTGCTATAATTGCAGATCCGCATCATGTTATTCTGTTCAGGAAATCCATTTCAATTTTAAAAACAACAACAATATAATTATTAAATGTAGCTTCAGGATCGATCCTTAACGAACTGGGAAGGTTTCCTCTGGGTTCTCCGGTTTCTTTCTAGCTCCGCCCACTTCAACGACCCGGTTAAGTTCGTGTACGACCCGAGCTTTTGTCGATGTCGACTCGGTCACTTAAACAAACAAAGTGCACAAACAGATCAGCACGGACGCACAAACGTCATGAAGCCGAGGGGAAGTGAAGAGGGGAAGTCAAAAAGACGTGCTAAAACACCACAACACTTACAGAAGCCATGTCAGAAATAACTCTCCACTTCTGGGGGGAATAACTGAGTTAATAAGGACCTACATTTCATTTTAAGTAAGTAAACTTTAACATGACGCATGTTCGCACGAAGATGCGCAAATCTGGGACTCGCGGTGGACGAAGTAAACAAACCATGAACTCCAGGCACAATAGAGATATAAAAGTCCAGTAAAAGTGCAAAAGTATTCGCCTTCAAATGTATTTAAGTATAATACGATGTACAGCGGCGCCTCGGCGAACGTCTGTTTCTAATAACGCCGTTTTTTGGGGTAACGCCGCGTTTTTGCGACCAAAGTTTTGTCCCGGATAACGACGTTTGCTCCAGTTAAGGTCGGGATTCCACCTCCATCCATGTGTGAACAATACATTACGCTATTTACGCTTATAAACACTTTATAGTTTCATTAAAGACGTTAGCCGCCACTTTATTCCGGTTATAATGTTACTATTAGCATTTATGTCATTTATGTGAAAAGACTCAAACTCTGATTGTTATCTATTACGGTTATCGTAAACGCCTAGCATTCTTTAAGTAAGTACTCGGGAATATAGCGCAGTACAGACACGGCGAAGAAGCTCCTTACGTACAGTAACGAACTATATTTACTCCGTAACTCTTCATCGCTGCATATCTGAGAGAAAAAACAAACATTTTCACTGATACACGATTTCTACTTGAGTATTTAACCTTAATCTACAAAGGTTTAACGTTAAAGATCCTGCTTCTCATTTTTAACGCTCACCTCGTACCGGATCTCTCCGACTTGCTTCATAATTACATCCCAAAGTGACCTCTCACATCTCCTTCACCACCGTTTCCCTTTCTGCTCGTTTAGTCACTAATGGGGGAGGGGTGGGGGAGGGGGTGCATTTGGCCGGGCTGCTTCTTATTTTTGGAATTCCCTTCCACGTTCTATTGGAGAACTTTCTGTCCACTAATGTTTTTTCGCAATATCTTAAAAAACTACTTTTTAGTAGCAACTTTAAATACAATACATTTAAATACATTTAAATACATTCATTCATTCATTCATTCGTCTTCTTGCGCTTTATATCCGATCTTCCCTCGGGTCACGGGGAGTCTGTGTCTATCTCAGGCGTCTATGGGCATTAAGGCAGGATATACCCTGGATGGAATGCCAACCCATCACACACACACACACACACACACACACACACACACATTCACACACTAGGGACAATTTTTCCAAGGTGCCAATCAACCTACCGTGCATGTTTTTTTTTTGGACCGGGGGAGGAAACCGGAGAACCCGGAGAAAAAACCCCCTGAGACACGGGGAGAACATGCAGAAACTGCCCACACACACACATGGCCGAGACGGGAATCGAACCCCCGACCCTGGTGGTGTGAGGCGAACGTGCTAAAACCACAGCGCTCCCTTTAAATACAACGTATTATTATTTATTTTTATTGTATTTTTGGTTTCATTTGTAAGCAACAAAGAATCTGTGCGAGTCTGACTTTGTGTCTGAAGCAGCTGCAGCTCAATAACTCATGCCTGACATTCGAGGTCACAGATATTATAAGCACGCGACTGTGCGCGTACAGACTGAATAGCCGGATTCGGTGTCGGATTCTATTCTGAACAGGATTGTTTCTAAGCGGAAACATTCGCCGGCGTTTACCTGCTGAAGTTTAAATCTTTACACAACCGCTTATTAAATTAAATTGTGACCTTTTTTACGGATGGTTGCACATGATGGGTTGCGACGAGTCGGGTGGGCGGAGTCATGGTGCAGAGTCACTGGGGGGGGGGGGGGGGGGGGGGGGGGGGTCGATATGGAATCCCATGTGGGGTGCCGAAAAATTTCACTTAACTACAAATCTTGAAAAAATTTTAATGTTATTTATTTATTTATTTAATGTATTGATCTAGGGCACGGTGGTTTAGTGGTTAGCACGTTCGCCTCACACCGCCAGGGTCCGGGTTCGATTCCCGTCTCGGCCATGTGTGTGTGGAGTTTGTGCATGTTCTCCCCGTGTCTCAGGGGGTTTTTTCTCCGGGTTCTCCGGTTTTCCTCCTCCCCCGGTCGAAAAACATGCACGGTAGGTTTGATTGGCACCTTGGAAAATTGACCCATAGTGTATGAATGTTGTGTGTGTGTGTGTGTGTGTGTGTGTGCCCTGCGATGGGTTGGCATTCCATCCAGGGTGTATGCTGCCTTAATGCCCATAGATGCCCGAGATAGGCACAGGACTCCCCGTGACCCGAGAGATCGGATAAAGCGCTAGAAGATGAATGAATGAATGAATGAATGTATTGATCTATTTTTTTTTAACCCAATGCATTTGGCAGACAAATATATCTTAGAAGATTTGATCTAAAAGACCTCATTTCTAAATTGCCTAAAATAATAAAGGGATAAAGCTTGACTTGGTCCAGGAGCTGAAAGTAAATGTTGTGTTTGGGTGGTCTAGGGCCTCGCTCGGGGGCCCCTGATGGCATCCGGGTGGCGCTTGGATTTGGACACCCTTCTTTCAACCGCTCATGAGCCTCGTGGTGCTGGGATGTGAACTCTTCTGAGATCCCTCCACCCAAACACAACATTGTACTCTCCGTCCCTGAACCTCAACCAAGTCACGCTTGATCCTTTTATAGGGGAAATCTGGACACCTCTGTAATAAAATCAACAACGAAACTATGTGAAGTATAAAAGAGGATTTAGAAGAATGGCAAAGTAAAGCGAGAGGCTGAAGATGAGAAGATCTGACTTCTACACGGCCTCCAAGTTTCTGACATTGTCATTATCCAGGGGAGGATCTGCCGAAGTCCCGTCATTTCCACACCCTGACATAATCATAGCCTCCAACCACAAACTAGGTATATGACAAAATGACAGTATGGAACTTTCTAACAGTTAGAGACAATGAACATTCCTTTATGTTATAATGTGTGTGATTAAAATAAGGCACACTTTTCTTTTTGTTGTGTGAAGTTGTATCTGTTGGTAATATTTCCCTTTAAGGAAAAAAAAACGCTCGATTAGAAATGAAAAAAAAAAAATCAAATAGAGGAAGTTGGGAAGAGAAAATAAATAAACATTGTAAATATAAATATCTTTGTTTTTCTTCATTTATATCGGTTGTGATCCAAAGGACAAGTCGTTTCATACCAGATCTTATATGGGAACTCACCCAGAAGTTGTCCTTAAAGTGCAGCTCTCTCATGGTGATGAAGGTCCGGACTCCTGAGTGAACTTCTGCAGACTGTGCGCGGCGGTTATTAAGCGGCACAGCGGCGGAGGAAGAGCTACAGGACGCGTCTCAAACCGACAATAAGCTCCCTGTGTACTTCCTCTGCGCACAACAGCGTGATTGTTATCGTTATTGTTACTTCGCATTTACACAATATTTTTTACAAAAATAAAAATACAATCATTAAACCTGATGTGTGTGAAATTTTACAGCGGTTTTGTTTAAAGTCCCGGACATTACGCATTGAGATCGCTCGGATAAACAATGGTGATTGATAGATCAATAGTGATCATTAAAGGGGAGAGAAAGCAGGTTATAGGACATTGGGTTCTGGGAGTGATATGTGATTATTTGTTGGAATAATCGTGGTTGTTGAGAACAACAACGATGGGAATTCGTGATTGTGAATGAAACTAATTAAGTCAGGTTGCTGAAATGATGATCAGTGATTGGTGGTTAAAAATAACACTGATAATTGTGGACAGTGATTGGTCATAATTGGAGATTGACGTTAAAGTGAGCTGGTAAGCATTGCAGTGTGACATTTGCACGAGGCACTACGTTGTAGCCTACTATAAATATTTAGGCTTTTAAATAGCTTTTTTTCCACAAATCTGTTGTGGCTTGTCAATAAATAAATAAATCGGAGACCGCTGATGGAATTTATGTTTGTATACGTTGTACGAACTCCCACTGCACGTTAATATTTTTCTACTACTACGTGTTTCATTCCTTAATTATTATAGTAGCAGAAATTATACTGCAAATAAGTGTTTGAATTTGGGAAACACCCCGTAAAAATGCACTCTTGACTCTACTGCCATCTTGTGGTTACACTGAAACATGTCACAATTCATTTCTAAAACAGTTCATTCACAAACATCGAACCAAAACCCGTTTTTTCCTCAAACATCTTTATTTGTAAAAAAAAAACAAAACAAAACAAAACAAAAAAACTGAGAACAAGTTAAACCCACTCAAGACAACGTGTAAACTCGCGATTGCCTCGTCAGTAGAATAAAAACACAACGAAATAGAAAAATACGACAATCGTTACGCTAAAACCTAACTGGAAAACCATCAAACTACAGGTTTGTTTAATCTGACCTAGAAAACAGATGTGAAATCCAGATGGAGGAATGAAGCAGATGAAGCTTTTATATTCGCCTCAAGGCATCGTCGATGTCATCGATCTGCTCTTTCAACTGGTTCCACTGCTCCGGATTCAGAGAAATCCCTGAAAAAGGGGAGAAAATTCAGTCGAAAATTCAGTTCAAATTTTGTGTCGGACCGAAAAGGGAGGAGGGAGAAAGAGAAGAGAGGAATTTCTTTTTAATTCCTATGAAATGATATTTTATTTTATTTATTTGATAAAACTACATTATTTTCTATTATACTATTTCATTTGTATTCCTTAACATTAGATTTTTTTGCCATATTATTATAGTCATAACATTTGGAGATACACACACACACACACACATATACACACATAAATACATATACATATACATATATATATCAAAAATCTTATCCTTCATGGTTTTGGAGACAAATGCATGTTTCTATGCAACAACATATATAAAAACCACACGAGAATTGTACGGCAAATGACTGGCAGAAAGTTATTTGGTCCAAAATTGACGTGTTTTGTCTGGAACATAAAAGCTTGTATAAGAGAATTGATGTTTGCAGACTCTCACCCCCACAGTCACACCTGGAGGTGGAATCTTAATGGGTTCGTTTATTCACACTGAGAAAGGTTTTAATAATACTAATAAAGTATACCATTTGTATACACACACATATACATATATATATACATATATACATATATATCATATATATATATATATATATATATATATATATATATATATATATATATATATATATATATATATATATATATATATATATATATATATATACACACATACATGTATATATATGTGTGTGCTTGATCAAAGAAAATCTCCACATCATTTCACACTATGTAGTTTGTTGAATAGAAACAAAACGGGACATGCACGCGTCTCTCAAAAGATTTAATCTGGACTTTTATGTTCAATCATTCTGATCACGCTATAAACGTGTAGGAATTGCATTTCCTTTGTCGTAACACGGTACAACGCATTTGCATGTACCGTCGTTCGGATTTGCATAATATTTACCTATTCGAAAGGAACAGTCCATTTTTTGAACGCACATGATGTCCTGCTTTTAGGTGTTGGAAAGGGGAGGGGGGGGCAGGGCGGGTGCCGGAATCTACCTTAATATCATTTGAATATGAAAAAGATTATTGAAATGTTGGAAATGAACACAAACATGACTAAGGCACTGTGCACAAAGCCAGCTCCGCCTTGCTTCTGTTACTAATCCTGTCCAAGGATTTGCATTGTTACTAACCTCATTAGTCAGGTATTTATTATCCTCTAATCACACTGCAGTCACTGAAACAGGGGTGTGTACATCTCCTCTCTGCGACGCGTTCCTTACCTTTCTTTCCCGGTTTCATTTCGCCTTCCTGGTCCGTCCAGTACTCACGGATATCGATGAGGACTTTCCCTTTGAACTCGCGAACACTCACGTACCTCATCTTCCCTATCTTAGAAAACACACGCACACAAGCAGGAGTGTAAAAAAAAAAAAAACCCTCACAAGTCAAAGAGAATCAAGAACAATATGGGAAATATTTTGGGGGAAAATAAATAATTTAAAAATGTATGAATTATATATAAAAATTTATAAATATATCAAATATTATAATGTAAGAACATACACATAGCCAGCACAGCAGAAATGAGCAGAAACTTTTAAGGGCCTAGCTCAAGGGCCCAAAGGTTTTTTTTTTTGTTTTTTTTTTAAGTTAAACCCTAAATATGTCCCAAAACACATTAATTCTGGTGCATTTTCTTTGGAAGACGCAAATACAGTAAAATGTACAGGTGCTCACCAATAATGAATGAAATTAAAACGCATGAAAATTTATACATCACTTCCATTATAATGCACTAAAAATTGGGGACGATTTTTGCAGGGACCTCAAGCAATCATTCATTCATCTTCTAGCGCTTTATCCGATCTCCCCTCGGGTCACGGGGAGTCTGTGCGTATCTCAGGCGTCTATGGGAATTAAGGCAGGGTACACCCTGGATGGAATGCCAATCCATCACAGTGCACAAACACACTCACATTCACACACACATTCATACACTAGGGACAATTTTCCATGGTGGTAATCAACCTACCGTGCATGTTTTTGGACCGGGGGAGGAAACCGGAGAAAAACCCCCTGAGGCACGGGGAGAACATGCACAAACTCCACACACACATGGCCGAGACGGGAATCAAACCCGGACCCTGGCGGTGTGAGGCGAACATGCTAACCACCAAGCCACCGTGCCTCTCCTCAAGCAATCATTAGTTAAAAAATTAGTGGTAAAATCCACAAATAACTTGTGCATGCCCATAGCTGAACAATAAAATCTGCTTCATGTCTGTGATGCGATTCAAAGGTGATTCACACCAGTGACTGAAAGCTGATTGGCTGTTTCATACTGGTCTCATTTGTAGTCATAGATCGAAAGATGTGCAACCCCACTGTAAGAAGGCTCTTCTGGAGCATTCCAATGAACGTTACATGGACATCGGAAAATTAAGACCTACAAGAGCAAATTGAAAGCCTTTTTAAAAATCACAACGCACCTGGAACATGTTATCTTTTTTATTGCTGCCGCCGCCGCCGCTCTTAGACGCACTGGACGTCTTCGAAGACTCGCCGCTCTTCTGTTTCTTCGCCGGCTTCTCGGTCATCTGCTTCTTCCGCTTGGCCTGGCGAGAGAAAGAAGGAATGGTAGACGTTTTAACGGTGCCGCGCACAAACACCTCGTCTTCTGAGTTTACGGAAAGGATGCTGATGAAAATGCCTGTACCTTGGTGTCAGTATCACTATCTGAATCACTGCTGGATGTTGAAGACAGCACTTCCTTTGATTTCGGCATCCTGGCAACACAATGCAAATACGTTAATACACAATATTAAAAAAATGCACAATGATATCAAATAAAGCCACCAGAAAACGCGTCATACATAATATTATAGTGTAATTCATAAATAAATAAAATGTACACAATTAGTATAATTCTATAGTGTGTACATTTTTATTTATTAATTCTCGTATTGCCTTAATCTGAAAATGTTAATTAATAAATTAAATACAATTAATACAAATGCACGATCAGGGAAAAATAGCGGGAACGCGCATGCGCACATGGGCGGCAACCTGATTACACATCACACACTTAATTAATAACAGTTTCGAATGATGTTCAGCGATTAACCACAATTCGAATGTTTCATTCGTACAATATTTAAAATCTGTTTGTTTGTTTGTTTGTTTTTTGCATACCCGGACCCGTAAACCCCAAACTAATAAACACCGCCTCTCGGCCTAGTTAGCATTAGCATGTGTCCAAGCTAACACTCTACGGTTAATGTGTTTATTCAGCCACTATATATATTTTTTTTTGGTAAAAATAATTTTATCCAACAATTAATTACGTTAGAAAATCGCTTTCATGAGACAAATCCATTAAATAACAATAATAGACTATACGGTTAAGAACGTCGCGCATGCGCAGTAGCACTCATAGTAGCCCGGGCTTTGCAGGTTGCAGTCTGAGGGCTGTTGAGATACCCGGATGAGCCCGAGAGCTCTGATTGGCTGACTCCCCCCGCGGAAATAGAGTACAAAAGAAAAAGCGACGTTTTTTTTTTCTGTGTGGAAAATATCGAAATAAATAATGAAATAAAAGCCGCGTATCGTTCTTCACGTCGGTGCTGTTTTCGGTTTGTGTGAGGACACCGGAGCACACTCACGCGTCTGGTGAAGAGATTCGGTGTGAAAGCGTCGGTGGTGTTGAGCGGAAAAGCTCCGGTGCAAACGGCGGCGTTTCTGCAAATGAATCCAAAATGGCGGCCTGCTAGACAGAACCGTGCACTACGTAGCGCGTAATAGCCATTATCCCCGTTCCCTACGTAGTGCCCTTGTACATGCGTCCTGTGCTGATTTGGGATCGTGCCCAACTCTGAACCGAGACATCTGTTTCTACAGGGAAGTATGGGCCAAACGATTCCGAGTCGAATCCTCAAGTCTGAACTCTGCTTGATTTTGATATATATATATATATATATATATATATATATATATATATATATATATATATATATATATATATATATATATATATATATATATATATATATATAATTATATATTTATAAATTTATATATATATATATATATATATATATATATATATATATATATATAATTTATATATTTATTTTTTGTATTTTTATTTTTTCGTTCATTCATCTTCTACCGGGGAGTCTGTGCCTATCTCAGGCGTCTATGGGCATTAAGGCAGGATACACCCCGGATGGAATGCCAACCCATCACAGTACACACACACACACACACACACACACATTCATACACTAGGGACAATTTTCCAAGGTGCCAATCAACCTACCGTGCATGTTTTTTGGACCGGGGAAGGAAACCGGAGAACCCGGAGAAAAACCCCCTGAGGCACGGGGAGAACATGCACAAACTCCACACACACATGGCCGAGATGGGAATCAAACCCGGACCCTGGCGGTGTGAGGCGAACGTGCTAACCACTAAACCACCATATATATAATATATACAACTATATATATATAGTTGTAGAGTAACTAGTTAAATGTAACAGCATTACGTAATTTAATTACAAAATAAAACAGTAGTTAGTTCTGCAGAGAGACGTTTGAATAAATTAGTGATTACGATCGTGTAATGTCTTTAATGACATTTTTTTTGTCCTTACATTACTTTTACTGTTGAACTTTACGTTGTTTTGATGTCAATATTTTTACATTTTTACTGGAGTGAAAAGCTTGAGTTGATTCTTCTACAGAAGTCTTTTTAAACCCTAATAAATGTACGGAGATGGAGATGTATGTATATACACTCATTAGATTATTGTTTGTCTCTTCATGGTTTCTGTTTATGTTCCTTTTTTTTCTCAGTTTCAGGTTTTGATCTTGGATTCGTTTGTTTCGCGTCACCGTGTTTGTTTTGTAAATGGTTTTACTTTATTTACTGTTTTTCGCACTCGCCTCTGCTTCCCTGGTTATCACATGACACTCGCTGAACCAACCTGGTGTTTCACAGACTTTTATTCATTCATTCATCTTCTAGCACTATATCCGATCTTCTCGGGTCACGGGGAGTCTGTGCCTATCTCAGGTGTCTATGGGCATTAAGGCAGGATACACCCTGGACGGAATGCCAACCCATCGCAGGGAACACACACTCACATTTACACACACATTCATACACTAGGGACAATTTTACAAGGTGCCAATCAACCTAACGTGCATGTTTTTGGACCGGGATGAAACCGGAGAACCCGGAGAAAAACCCCCTGAGACACGGGGAGAACATGCACAAACTCCACACACACATGGCCGAGACGGGAATCGAACCCGGATCCTGGCGCTGTGAGGCGAACGTGCTAACCACTAAGCCACCGTGCCCCCGTTTCACAGACTTAATAATGTTAATTAATAATGCATGTATATACGGATAAATCACTTTATTTCTGTCAGATAATTTTTCAGGGGGAAAAAAAGTGCGTTTTAACTATTTTTGATCATACAATATAAAGCACTTATAGTCTTATCTTATCGTGGAGAGATATGAACTTTACGCTCTGTCCCGAACAAGCATGTTGTTGTGTGTTTATATGAAAATGATGTGGTCTGTAAATAATTTTTGCTCGTCATGTTTTCTGAGTGAATGCTTTCAGAAATCTTGTGAAAAGCTTCCTGAGGTCAGAGAGGTTCATTTCATAAAACACACATCGATGTTTAAGAATGAACAACTTTCTTTAGTTGAAAGGAAAGTCTAATTACAGGGATAAAGATGAGATAATGATGAGTAATTCAGGCCTACGTTTCGGGTGTTGCGTAATGTTAGACGGGTTTACAATAACAGGTTAACGTCATGCGTAATAAACTCTCAACTACTCATTCAAATTCATAATCCCATTTTTTCCTGCTCACGTACACAATTATACAGAGTATTACTTGTAGCGAAACTATTTTATTGACCTTCTGTGACAAAATAAATAATATATTATAATCAGAAAATAATAAAAATGGGGGGCGGTGGTTTTGTGGTTTAGCATGTTCGTCTCACACCGCCAGGGTCCGGGTTCGATTCCCGTCTCGGCCATGTGTGTGTGGAGTTTGTGCATGTTCTCCCCGTGTCTTGGTTTTTTTCTCCGGGTTCTCTGGTTTCCTCCCCTGGTCCAAAAACATGCACGGTAGGTTGATTGGCACCTTGGAAAATTGTCCCTAGTGTATGAATGTGTGTGTGTGTGTGTGTGCCCTGCAATGGGTTGGCATTCCATCCAGGGTGTATCCTCCCTTAATGCCCATAGACGCCTGAGATAGGCACAGACTTCCCGTGACCCGAGGGAAGATCGGATAAAGCGATAGAAGATGAATGAATGAATGAATTGGCCAAAAGTACTGGGACGGTACTATATATATATATATATATATATATATATATATATATATATATATATATATATATATATATATATATGAAAGCTTAGAGAGTGAAAGCAAAAGATTAGTGGTCATGCTTTCAAGTTTTTCTTCCAGGAAAATCCACAGATGTCACGTGACGATCTGAGATGTCGTCATTAAGAAGTAAGGCGGTGGTTTCAGTGCCCGTGACGTCACCGTGGCGCGGGTGGGGGAACTCCCAGTGTTTGTTGATTGGTTTTGGAAGTGTATATTATTGTTTACGGCCGTGTTTATCCGCGTCACTCCACCCGGGACTTTATTCACAAACGGAGCGGGACTTCACGGAGAGTTGTTGCGACATACAGGTTTCCTCCCGCGTGCTCTCTCTCTCTCTTCCTCTACACAAACATTACAGCAAATGGCGAACATAGGTAAACAACTTATACACAATTACCGGTACTATCGGCTTATTTGGTGTTTTAGGAGCTGCTTTTGTTCTTCAGGACTTTCATGATGATGTTTTGAGACCGTCTACTTTCCAAGTTGTTGTTGTTGATGTTGTTGTTGTTGTTGTTGTTGATGTTGTTGTTGTGTTGTTGTTAGTAGTCGAAAACACTTCTGGTCTTTCTTTTCCGATATAAAAAGTTGGTTGTTTTCTCGTTTTATCAAAACAAAACCCAACTGAAATAAACTGAAACACCCTGAAACTTAGGAGGTAGAAAGAAAGAAAGACAGATAGAGAGATAAATAAAAGAGAGGAAATGGAGAAAGAAGTGATAGTAATTATGTATAAAGCATTAATATATATAGCGTGAAAAGGAGGAAATGTAAAAAGGAAGAGTGGAAAATTGATGGAAATGAAGATAGAAGGAAAAGAAAGGAGGAGAAAAAAACGAGAGACAGATAGAAACAATGAATGAATGAGAGGAAAAGACAGAATGAAAGAAGGAAGGAGAGAAAGGAAGACACTCGGACAAACATGATTGGAAAACAAGGAAAGACTGGATCAATCAAATTAGAAAAAAAGAAGGGACAAAAAAAGGAAAGGAACAGGGTGATAGTTGAGATGAGTAAGAAATCTTGAGAAGGAGAAGCGTTTAGGAATGTGTTAATAATAATAGCAATAATAATAATAATAACTAACAACAATTACAACATTATTATTATTATTATTATTATTATTATTATTATTATTAGTTTCCATCACCGGACACCTTCACACACTTATTCACACTTGGGAACATTTTTTTTTTCAAAGATTAAAAATGTACACACACACATGCACACACAACATGCACGACACACACACATCGCACACACAATGATACACACACAATGCACACACAAACACACACACATAACACACACACACACACATGCACACACACACACACACACATGCACACACACAAATGCACACACGCACACACCTATACACACAATACCACAACACATACACACACACACATATACAATATACACACAATACACACACATGCACACACAAATGCGCACACACATATACAATATACACAGAATACACAAACACATGCACACACAAATGCGCACACACATACAATATACACACAATACACACACATGCACACACAATATACGCACAATACACACACATACACACACACACACACACACACACAGTAATCAAAGCCTGTAATCGGAGCGTGGTGCTGTGACGCAACAAACATGTGATTTGTTTAAATTCCTTTGCTTTTTGTTTTTGTGTTGTCTGTAAACAAGGAAGTTGTCCAATAAAACGCATCCCTGCGCGTCGTGAATGTATGTGTTTATGTTTATGCTCACAAGATCAAACCCCAAACGAATGCTTGACATCAACCAGATCCTGATGTTTTCTTTCTGCCCCGCCCCCTCGTTTACAGAGCAGTCGGTGGTGACGGAATGCGCGTTCCAGCTGCGAGCGCTCGGCGATGCCATCTACTGGAAATACGTCGTGCTGGAGTTCCTGATGAGAACTTTACAAGCAGCCAGCGACGACACGGCAGGAGGGACGTAAATTCCCTGACGAGGACCGCGTCATAAAGATATACAGGAGGAAAAGGTCGCGTACGGCCCGGAGCAGGAACGCATTCCTGCATCAGCAAAATAAAGAAATCCTGTTTGCTCTTTTATTCCGGAATGGACATTAAAAAGTGCATGACGTCTCTCTCCGCTGACCGTCATGCGACTCACATTTGCACGTCTATAATGTTACATTTGTGTGTACACGAGCGCATGCGCACACTTTTAACGTCCTCTACCTCGACTTCTCTGTGTTGGCCCCTCCCATTTTTATATAGATGATGTCATCGTGGAGACGTCGTCCTGCTGGAACATGCATGAACTTTTTATTTTCCCTACTTTGTTGCCACATCCATTTATTCCACCGAAATTCCACATGGGAAAGATTTTGGGAATAAACACTTATGGATTGGAAAATATGGCGTCCCAATACTTTTGGTCCACGTGTTGTATTTTCTATGTCCGTATATAATCTGTGCATATAAGGATCTTTGGTGATTTTAAAAGTTATTTTGATTGACATGACAGAATTGTGATAGAGGAATTCAAATGTTTTCATTTTATTAATTTTTATTCCAAAAATTTCAAAAGTTTTAATTAATAACTCCCAAAATATTCATTCATTCGTTTTCTACCGCTTTATCCGATCTTCCCTCGGGTCACGGGGAGTCTGTGTCTATCTCAGGCGTCTATGGGCATTAAGGCAGGATACACCCTGGATGGAATGCCAACCCATCGCAGGGTCACACACACACACACACACACACACACATTCACACACACATTCATTCATACACTAGGGACAATTTTCCAAGGTGCCAATCAACCTATCGTGCATGTTTTTTTGGACCGGGGGGGGAGGAAACCGGAGAACCCGGAGAAAAACCCCCTGAGGCACGGGGAGAACATGCACAAACTCCACACACACACATTGGCCGAGACGGGAATCGAACCCGGACCCTGGCGGTGTGAGGCAAACGTGATAAACACTAAACCACTGTGCCCCTGCCAAATTATATTTATTTTATTTTTATATATATTTGTGTTTTGCTGCGTCACACTGCTGTTTTTTTTTTTTTTAATGATGTATCTATATATATTTTTTAAACATTTTATTCTTAATATTTAAAACTCTGGTCCTTCACATTAAAAATGATAAATTACAAAGAAAAGAGAGTATTGTAGTTTCCGCTAATAATATAAACGACTGAAATGATCTTTGGTAAAGAAATTCGGTGCATGTGAGTGGATGAGCGACTCGACATGTGACTACAAACATTCATTCATAAATATGTAGGTTTCTTTTTTGTAAACATGACAATTTTGAGCTTTCACGATTCAAAACAATGTCAATCTTTGCTTCCAAACTTTGCTGAGTTCCAAATGATCCAAGATTTTTCAGTCAATATCACAAAAAGTTCATCGTTTATACGGTGCAATTTATATATTCTAATATAATTATTATTCTAAAGAATGGGATCTTCATCTTCAACCTGATTTCCGTACAAAAATCCCGCAGAATCCCACAAAGGTGTTCAGTGGAGTATAAGAGAGTGACAGTCATGTCCAAGAACAAACAAGACTCGTTTGTCATTTGTTAACAAAAAACCCCCCAAAAAAACATGTATTTATTATTTCATGTGCATATTGTTCCAGAATGTGCAATTTCGTTTTTAAAATCCATGCGAACGAGAGGAATATATACACAATATAACAAAACCAGTGCATTATTCATTTCACAGCAGTGACTTAATCAAACAAACAAAAACAAAAACAAAAATATATCCTTCCTCTCAGCCGTGCCTATATTTTTCTTAATATTCATGCTTGCAGCAGTGATGCCAAAAAGGGGAGGAGCTAATGTATAATAAAATCAAACGTATTTCAACACATATAATTTGTGTGTGTGTGTGGGTTGGAAAAAAAAAGTTGGACCTACAGCAGACAAAAATATCAACTTTTCCATGAATTAAAAGCATTAAAACATTTTACAGTTTTCAGACAGAATGTTTGAATAAAAAAACACTCAAACTATTGGATTGTACAATGCACTAGTCTGGAGATACAACATATAGTATATATATATATTATATATAGATATATATATATATATATATATATATATATATATATATATATATATATATATCACACACACACATATATTATATATATATATATATATATATATATATATATATATATATATATAGTGTTTCAGCACCACAGGATTTAAGAAAATTAATTAAAACCATATAAGTATATATATATATATATATATATATATATATATATATATATATATATATAGTATATATATATATAAAGATGCAATGCGATATGTCCTGTTGTTAAAACTGTTATCCAAATAAGATTAATTGAGGTTACGGAGGAGATACATTATAGTAAGTGAATCAATAAATGGAAAAACACTCAGGTGAGTTTAACACGGATAAACACACGTGGTCATTTTCTACTTTCCTCACCATACGTTCCCCCAAGTAATTCATAAACAGGTATTACTGCAAAAATCGATCTATATACAGTTTTACTCTTATATACAGTTACAGTACAAATCCGTCACTTCCCTCAGCAGTTCGTAGAGGAGAAAACATGAAGTACGTGGTGAATATATATATTTATGTATTTTGTTATTGAAAAAAAATGATATTACAGAAGCCCCAGAGTGAAACCTGACAGAATATTCTGGAATCTTCAGGTTTGGTGGGATTTTAAATGTTCACTGGTGTAAATCAATGTCTAACATCGCCATCGTTTCGGTAGAGACCTACCGCTAGATGTTTTGCTTTGTGTTTTCTAATAAACACTAGAAACATTTACAAGCACATTTTTTTTCTTTATCTTCTAGGAAAATAACCAATGGCGATCTCTGTAGTATTTCATTCATTCATTCATCTTCTAGCGCTTTATCCGATCTTCCCTCGGGTCACGGGGAGTCTGTGTCTATCTCAGGCGTCTATGGGCATTAATACAGGATACACCCTGGATGGAATGCCAACCCATCGCAGGACACACACACACACACACACACACACACACACACACACACACACATTCATACACTAGGGACAATTTTCCAAGGTGCCAATCAACCTACCGGGCATGTTTTTGGACCGGGGGAGGAAACCGGAGAACCCGGAGAAGAACCCCCTGAGGCACGGGGAGCATGCAAACTCCACACACACATGGCCGAGACGGGAATCAAACCCGGACCCTGGCGGTGTGAGGAGAACGTGCTAACCACTAAACCACCGTGCCCCCCTCTGTAGTATTTAATTTGTAAATTATAAATATAAACGGCCTTGTCGTCACCAACGATACTACTCTGGTAGAATAAATAGGGAGGTGTGTAGCCCAGTGGTTAAGGTGTTGGACTCTGGACCAGAAGATCACGGGTTCAAACCCCACCACCACCAAGCTGCCACTAGTCGGGCCCTTGAGCAAGGCCCTTAACCCTCAATTGCTCAGTTGTAAGTCGCTCTGGATAAGGGCGTCTGCCAAAATGCCGTAAATGTAAATTATCGCATCGGATCAGTTCAGTTTACACTATAAATGAATCTAGCAAGGCTCAAGAATTACTCCTCAAACAAATTAGCGCTATATCAAATTGTGCCTAAAGATCGTGTGGATGCTTCGCACAAACATTACCTCACTAAAACATCTCAATACACTGGATTAAACAAAGACTTGTATAATTGATTGTATCCTTTGCCTTCCTGGAACGTTTTCTGAGGTAAACTGAGGTAAAATTGTATTTCGTTTGCTAACGCTAGGTTAAAAAAAAAAAAAAAATAGCATCAACTCAAGTTGCTAATCGTACTGGCTAGCAAGTCTGGAAAATTCTAGCTACTAGTACGTGTATATACTGCCAAATGTATTATATAATTATATATAATTATTATTATATAAGATTTTAAGGTCTTTTTTCAATGCTTTTAGTTAATCATAACTTCACAGGATTTTTTTTGAGAGAAATTTGTAAAAAAAAAGTGCGCATGTAAAATGATCTAGTGTTTTTAAAAAAAACAAACGCACTGTTTGTATATGGCATGATTGTGTTTTTAAAAACTGTATATGAATGATATTAGTCACATTTGGCACTTTGTTGTAGGCTTTTTGGTAAAAAAAAGAACATTGGACGTTCATAATATTCACACACACATAAACACATATGTATACAGATATATATATATATATATATATATATATATATATATATATATATATATATATATATATATATATATATATATATACAGGTACACACACACACACACATATATATGCTTCCACTGGCACATGTTAACACTTTACACTTTATAACACTATGCCAGTCCATCCCACATGCCCATTGGTTCCTCTGATGCTTATACTAGGAAAATAAAAAGGTGTATTTTTTTCATAAGCTTATTTGAACATTATAATGCGGAGATCCTGTGCTCGGTTTGGAGGCAAAAAAAAATCATTACATGTGTATAAGAAGCACCCAAAGTCCAAACGCTGACCTCCAAGACCTGGAAATCCAATACATCTAGACGTCATATCTCCTGTGTGAGGTGGAGATTGGTGACGCTTCCGGTGCCATTCGGTTAGACTGTAACGTCTCTGTATGTTAGCGAGTGTGAGTTTGACCTGAGGAGTTTGGAAGGCCTGTAGACCTGAAAACCTTTAACTGTCTCTCATATCCTCCTTCATGTCTTCCACTGATTTTCTCTTAAAGAAGCCAAACTGAAGTGGGAAGAAAAAAAACAACGTGCCGTTATAACACACTGCCGAAAGTATGCAAACACCTTTTACATCTCATTCCAACAAACAGGGGGATTTTCACATGTTATTTACTCTTCTTTTGAAGGCTGTTTCTAACAATTTGCCTAAATTCAGCCACAAAGTGTTGGATGGCATGAAATTCCCATTTGCCCCCCCCAAAAAAGTGTTCATTGGGGTTAAGTTTATGGGTTTGGGAAAATAAACTGGGACATGTGGGTCAGCCGTCCCAATACTTTTGGCCAATTAATTAATTCATTCATTCATCTTCTAGCGCTATATCCGATCTTCCTTCGGGTCACGGGGAGTCTGTGCCTATCTCAGGCGTCTATGGGCATTAAGGCAGGATACACCCTGGATGGAATGCCAAACCATCGCAGGGAACACACACACTCACATTCACACACACGCACACACATTCATACACTAGGGACAATTTTTCCAAGGTGCCGTGCATGTTTTTGGACCGGGGAGGAAACCGGAGAACCCGGAGAAAAATCCCCTGATTCACGGGAAGAACATGCACAAACTTCACACACACATGGCCGAGATGGGAATCGAACCCGGGGCCTGGTGGTGTGAGGCGAACGTGCTAACCACTAAACCACCCCCTCATTGAGAGTGACCTCACCGCCACCTGTCTAATTTTCAATCCTTTCAGTTTGTCTCGGAATATAAACACAAAGTTTGCTTTAATCCACCAAACAATTCATGCTTTTTGCTTATAATAACATCTTTCAGCTGGAACTCGTCCTGCGTTGTGCCGTGTTGAGTGTGAACATGTGACGCTTACCTTCCAAAGACAAAATATAACCAGCGCCAGTATTAAAAGTCCTATGAGGATA
>JACRUU010000028.1:635154-637654 GCA_030449085.1 Kryptopterus vitreolus | reverse complement strand
TATGTACATTTATTTATAATGTCTGCACCATTTTCTGGCGGTCGCATTTCGCTGCATGTGGTACATACGTACGTATGTGAATATGACAAATAAAATGAGTTTTATTTTAAAATAAAAAAGTGAGTAAAAAGTGAGTTTGATGTCGATGGATATTTGATATGTAGATTGATTTCTCCTCGATAAACTGTCGCTCTGCTAGAACGCATTCTCTATATCGCTACGTGAACATGTCATGAGGGGGTGTCTCAGTGGTCTAAGGCCCTGGGCTGCTGATGGGAAGATCCGGGTTCGAGCCCCGGTATGGCCAAGCTGCCACCCTTGGGTCCTTGAGCAAGACCCTTAACCCTCTGTGCTCCAGGGGGCGCCGTATCATGGCCGACCCTGCGCTCTGACCCCAAACACCAACATCAAGCTGGGATATGCGAAGAAAAGAATTTCACTGTGCTGTAATGTATATGTGACCAATAAAGGATATTATTATTATTATTATCATGACATATCACGACGCTACGTGTCTACGTATAAATAATAACATGTCAGATGTAGAGCTGCATCTTCCTGGCGACAGAACAGGCTTTATTTCAGCTTTTGTTCTTTGTTTTTGTTTTATAAAGGCGTTGTTTGTGACAGGGCCGTGCGTTAGAAGTAAATAGGCACTTATTCTCTGCGGTTTCTGTTGCTGTTTTGTTCACGGGTTTTCCCTTTCTCGTCTATTTTTCACGTTAATTGTTGTTATGTTTGCTCATTTCTACATTTGCACTAAATGTATCTGCACTCTTACGTGCCAAGAAACACCATTTCCCTGCTTAATACGTAAAAATGGCGATATTTTGTGTATATCGGTATTACTGTATAGGTGACGTTCATCTCCTCTCCGATCAGGCTGGTGTCGTTGATGACGCTCGGCGCCGTTTCACCCTCCTTCAGGATGATATGATCCTCCTTCATGCTTTTCTTCCTGAAAGAAAACACATTACGCCGGTTGCCTAAAATGACAAATCCTGATTTGTTTTCCGTAACGTGTCGAATTCAGTGATAATGAACACGTGCAGAGACTGTGCTTTGTGTGAGTGTAAAACTGGTGGCTGTTGTGTAACTTCTGTAACACAAGCCACCAAATATTAAAGATGTTACGTGACAAATTATAATACGGTCGCGTTATTATGATTAATACGCTGAATCCGAGTTGATCCACTAACATGATACAGTAGGAGTGCGCCCTCTAGTGGCGAATCACAAGCCACGTTTCTTTTTTTATATTTATTTTGGATGTAATTGTCAATTATGAGAATAAAATATTGTTATAGTAACTTAATAAATTGTGGTTTTATGCTACTTAGAAGGCAGCAAATGGCAAATTATTGCAATTCTCATATATATAATACAGGTATTTTCATCACACACACACACTTGTTTCTTGTTCCAGTTTTCCCCACTAGATGGCGCCAAAGTGCCTTTTTGTTGCTCTGATTATGTTTTGGATAATTTAGGAACCCTGGAGTTACATATTTTCTTTCTGTTTTGTTGTGTTTGGACTTGATTTTTTTTCATTGCGCACATTTTCACATTTCAGTATTGTATTTTTGTAATAAAATTCAATACTATATTTGTTTATTGTTTATTTATCAGTTGATTACTAGTTATAGGAAAACTATCAGTCATGGAAAAAATCTATCTCTGTTCAACCTCTAGTAAGCTGTTTCTGACAAAAGCACACTACATTGACAATAGGGATATTTAGTCCCTATTATTAAACCCCTGTGACTGCACCGAGCCCTAACGCTGTGAGTTGTGTTTGACTTACGCAGTGAAGCTCAGGCTGGCTTCATACTTCACCGGGATGCTGATCTGTACAAAGTTATCCAGGAGATTCGACTCTTCGCTATCACTACGGCGACAAATAACAAGAACGTCCGGGTTCAGAGTATAGAAAACACACACACACACACACACTTATCAATCAGGACGGCGGTTAAATGGCTCACGTGGTCGCAGCGACGTTGATGGCGATGTCTTTGAGGACGTGAGCTGGATTGACCTCGAACAGAACCTTGAATTCTTCCTATAGGAGCAGAGGGGAGGAGTTCTGTCAATTACAAGAATAAAATGTTGGATAGGAATTTTGGATAGTGATTTGTGGCTACTTAAAAGGTAGAAAAAGGCAAATTATTGCATATATTATATATATAATTTTCAATTAGATTTTTTAAAATCGGTTTGTAGGTCTATTTATTATTTAATTTACATAAAATCACTAATCGTTTCAATACTGATGCCCACTGCCCCTTCTCCCTTCTTCTTTTCTTGTTCCCTGTTTTTCCCACTAGATGTCGCTAAAGTGGTCCCTTTCTGTTGCTTTGCTTTGTTTTTGATAATGTGTGTTGTTTATATATATATTATATATATATATATTATATATATATATATATATATATATATATATATATATATATATATATATATATCTATATATATGTATGTGTGTGTGTTTTTTTTTTTT
>JACRUU010000028.1:615154-625154 GCA_030449085.1 Kryptopterus vitreolus | reverse complement strand
CCATCGTTGTTCAAGTCCATGATTCCGTGAATGGACTGACCGAAGAATTTCATCTTCTCGCCGTCACCTCCAGCAGCTATGCGCTAACACACACACACACACACACACACACACACACACACACACACATTAATTAAACAATTAATTATTTAAACAAACCCGCACACATGCCTTGCATTATACATCTCTCTCTCTCTCTCTCTCTCTCTCTCTCTCTCTCTCTCTCTCTCTCTCTCTCTCTCTCAGTCGTTACCTGGACGTATTTTTCTCCTATCGTGCGCCCGGTGCCTTGGTAAACGTACACCGCCCCCCGGTGGTCGTTTTCCAGCGGCGACCCGATCACCACGTCGCTGAAGCCGTCCAGGTTGAGGTCGGGAACGGCAGCGATGGCCGTACCGAAGCGAGCGCCACACGGCTCGTTCTTATTCTCGCTCGTGCACGTCTGGTTCACCGGACGTAAAGTCATCTGGTGTTTAAACACGGCGTCCTGCAAAAACAAACAAACAAAAAAGAAGCATTTACTCCTTTTTGTTGCGATGCAGCGAATCCAGGGTTCAAAAACACGCTGCATTTCTCTCGTAATGTCAAATTTTTACGACTCATTTTATAAGCAAGAATTATGGAGACTTAACATCGAGATAAAGCCAATGATGTCTCAGTTCGGTTTGAACACAGCGAGCTTACGTAGTATCATGACACTAGAGAAATACCAAATACGATATGGCGGCGATCTGACCAATCCGGAGAGCCCGTTTCTAAGAGGGGGCGGGGTTTCATCAGCCGTATGTAAATAGTTCGGGTTTCAGACGTTCAACAAAGGCAAAACCCCGCTGTAACATTTATCTAACGTTTGCGGCACGACTCATTTATTATAAATAGAAACACGTTGTTGAATGGGGAGGATGGGTGTGTGTGTGTGTGTGTGTGTGTGTGTGTGTGTGTGTGTGTGTGTGCGGGATCAACACGGACCAAATAGACGACACGTTTTCCCCTCTGTATCCCAAATCACGCAGATTGAGTGTATGACATTACCTTGTTGAGCTGGTAGACGTAGACCTGTCCCTGTTCGTCTCTCTCAGGCCCCATGAACATTGGAGCTCCCACCAGCAGGAGGTCTGTGTACGAGTCGTTGTCCACGTCCAGCGTTTGGAGGACGCTGCCGAAGTACGAGCCGATCTGAGAAGCAAAAGATCTTGTGTATGCAAAAGAACGTGTGTATGTTTATATATACATTTACATTTACATTTGCGGCATTTGGCAGACGCCCTTATCCAGAGCGACTTACAACTGAGCAATTGAGGGTTAAGGGCCTTATTCAAGGGCCCACTAGCTTAGGGCCCACTAGCTTAGTGGTGGTGGGGTTTGAACCTATGATCTTCCGGTCCAAAGTCCAACACCTTAACCACTGGGCTACCACCTCCCTATATATATATATATATATATATATATATATATATATATATATATATATATATATATATATTATATCTACACCCTGGATGGAATGCCAACCCATCACACACACACACACACACACACACACACACATTCATACACTAGGGAGAATTTCCCAAGGTGCCAATCAACCTACCGTGCATGTTTTTGGACCGGGGGAGGAAACCGGAGAACCCGGAGAAAAACCCCCTGAGGCACGGGAGAACATGCACTATATTTTCTATATTTTCTCACCTGTTCTCCTTCGAGGTTCTGCGTAACCGTGACGTTCTCCCCGTCGAATCGGTACACGATAACTCTGCCGGTATGGTTGTACCTCGGCGCTCCGGTGATGTAGAGGACCCCCGAGGGCGTGTGTGCCGACTGCACGTCGTAACCTGCGTCCCGAGAAAAACTGTCCTGAGAACATGCATTTTTTTCGGGGCACATCCTCATGCCACTCCTCCGAGATCTCTACGATGATTGTGTTTTATCTGGAATTCCACCCGCGGCAGCGTTATTAATGTACAAGTGTAATTTACTGGCAGTCTTAAACTTTTATTACGCAGGCGGGGGTTCCATTATTATCGCCCTGTAAACCCCCACGATGACACGCGTGTATTATTACAATCCCGACTCGCCTCCTTTCCGACATCCTTAAAAGGGGATGTGTGGAGAGCGGCGGAATTTCCTTTCTCTCCGGAACGTGTTTACGGGAACGCAGCGGAGTGTTTAGACTGCGCTGTTTCTCTGAATCGTCAAAAGGGACACGACATGATTTACAGGAGGCTCGGGATGGAGTGAAAAAGGGGGGACGAGGACGTTTCTGCAAAAGAGTAACACGTACCCACATATCCGGCCATGCCCTGATAGCGCTCCGCTAAGGGGTTGTGAAAGACGTCGTTCTTGGGCACGACGAACTGCTTTCCCGACTGCATCACCACGGTGCCGTTCCAATCGTACGCTCCCACCGCGCCCAGCATGACTCCGGCCTACGAGCACAACAACACTTTCAGCTGATGCTGAGATTACAGGAGTGACGCTCCTCGCCGTATTCATTCATGCACATCGTACTTTTCACGATGTGCACTTCTTTACAGAATGGGATATTCACACGATATTATATATGTATTCATTAAATATGATTTATGTGTATTTATCCCGGATGAGCGAGGCCTGGGGCGAGGAAAAAAATCCCTTAATGGAATGAGGAAGAATCCTTGAGAGGAACCGGACTCAAGGGTGTCCTCATCCTGGTGTTATTAAGATTGTGATACAGAACAGCAGAGTGTGTAGTGTACGATTATGTCCTTCTGCATTTCTGTTACAGGGCGATGATATGGAACGTAAAGAAGTGCAATATTAAATTCTGCATAAAATGGGATCCAGAGTCACTAGATAAGATAAAGCAGGAATGTCCAAAGTCCTGCCCGGGTTCAAATTTCCCCCGGCCCGTAGTCTCCGTCATAAAATCAATAATATGCAACCCGCTAGCACTGTTTACCAACAGTATAAAATACTAGAATACAAAAAAAGCTCAGAGAAGAAGGAGGCAAAGCGATAAAATTCCACTGTATTCATCAATGAAGGAAAAATAAAATCACATTTTATGGTGTTTATCTGCCCTCGTTTTGTACTTCAGAATAACATCAAATGTTAGTGTTTGTTTTCCTGTTTACTGGATTTGGATTTAGAGGTTTATAGTTGGCATTTAATAGTGAATAATATATAATGTTTTAAATCAACCTAAATATGTTTAATCTTCCTGAACGTTTATATGGCCTTAAAATATGAAAGACATTTTACATTTACATTTTACCCTTATCCAGAGCGACTTACAACTGAGCAAATGAGGGCTAAGGGCCTTGCTCAAGCGCCCACTAGTGGCAGCTTGGTGGTGGTGGGATTTGAACCTGCAATCTTCCGGTCCAGAGTCCAACACCTTAACCTCTGAGCCACCAAAATTTTACTAAAAACTTGTTTATTTGTTCTATGAGTGAAAAAAATGAAACGTGCCATTTGCAATAAAAAAAACATGATTAATTTGTTAATTTGCATTTCATTGTAATGTCTATACTAAAAGTTTGTACACCCCTGAGATAAAGGATTGAGAATGGGGACTTACTCTTGACGTGTGAGCGCTGAAGCCTGACTGAGACATTTCCATCTCAAAAGATGACGTGTGATTCCCGGATGTAGCTGTTCAGAAATACGACCAATAATCAGAACGCTGTTTTGTATGCTGTATAACATCAACCAATTTTTGTTTTCTTGTTTGTTTGTTTTTTATTCACTGCTTGAACAAAGGGACAAAAAAAAAAAAAAAAACATGCACCGGATATTTGCTCTAAAACATCTTTAGCTTTTTAGTGAACAATTGTTTACTGACAATACAATACAATAAAAGTACAAATACAATAAAAGAGCCTTTATTTGTCAAATATACATCCTATCACAGTGCTATTGTGTATATAATATTGCAGCTTATGCAGCTTATACAACCCATCAAGCCTCCGTTACCTTCCAAGGCGAAGATTTTGCTCCCCAGAGAGTCGACGATGGTGATCAGCGCCCGCTCGTCTTCCACGTTGAAGAAATGATCGTCGGTTTTGTTGCTCGCAATCGACTTGATTTGATTGATGAATTTATTCACGTCTTCTTTGCTTTTATTTTGACGGTTATAATCACCAAGAACCTGTAAATGGGAAAAAAATATGGAAAAACACACAAATATATATATATATATATATATATATATATACATATATATATATATTTATTTTTCGTTCTTTTTTTATACATTCTACCGCTTTGTCCGATCTTCCCTCGGGTCACGGGGAGTCTGTGTCTATCTCAGGCGTCTATGGGCATTAAGGCAGGATACACCATGGATGGAACGCCAACCCATCGCAGGACACACACACACACACACACACACACACACACACACACACACACACACACACACACACACACACACACACACACACACACCACACACACACACACACACACTCACACACACGCACATTCACACACTAGGGACAATTTTTTCCAAGGTGCCAATCAACCTACCGTGGATGTTTTTGGACGGGGGAGGAAACCGGAGAACCCGGAGAAAACCCCCCTGAGGACACGGGGAGAACATGCACAAACTCCACACCACACACACATGGCCGAGACGGGAATCGAACCCGGACCCTGGCGGGGGTATACATATATATATATATATATATATATATATATATATATATATATATATATATATATATATATATATATATATATATATATATACCGCATATGTATATGTGTCTATATGAAATCAATCCACCTCTTAATGGAAACCTTTCGTCATTATGAAACCATGGTTAAAGAAACAATATTATAGTATATATTATAGTATATATAATATTATAGTATATATAATATTATATATTATAGAAATCAATATTATAGAGAAACGCTGCATGAATAAACCAATAAAAGCATGTGAAAATATTGATGTTACTGAACGCTCGCCAGACGTCCTCAGAATCGCCATCTCCCAATCTGGTCTTTCTAGTATTGATGTCCAAGATTTACTACTAAAGGTGTGAAATTTGGCGCCAATGACAAACACTTACTGTACGTACACACACACACACACACACATAAAAAACAAAAGCCCAATCATGACACTCACAGCGATGGCGAACCTCTCGATCCCGTCTTCCTCGCATTCCTCAACGACATCTTTCAGTCTGTAGTCATCATGTGACTCTCCATCAGTCACAATCACCATGACTTTCTTCACCCCAGGTCTGGCGCCTCGCTCCGCCGTGAACGCCTCTTTCCTGTCACCCATAAAACTCGTCAGTCAAACTAATTAACGCACAAACCCTAACGATGTTCGAGACCCGCCTGACACGCACCTCGCCGTATCGATTCCCAGCGCCGTCATGGTTCTCAAACCCCCTCGCTGTGGGATATGGGATACATTACCAACCAGGTCGTCTGTGTTGGAGAACTGGCTAAGATTGAAAATATGTCCGGCGTCTTGCCCGTACGACACGATGCCCACCTGCAATCACGTTAATGTACGTTAAAAATACATATTAATTAAACCGATGGTTTAAAGGGTTCATCCTCTTTAACTGAAATACATTTAGATTAGATACGAATGCGTTAGTATTATCATATTACCGGTTAAACCGATACCTCATCAAACATGTAACATAGCAACCAAAACCGGAACACAATTCTTAAAGGAGCCACGAACCATATTTAACCATGTACTAAAAAAACAAAATAATTAACATTGGAATTAGTAATAAAATAATTATTTCCAGGGTAAAATAGATATTAAATAATCAATAATTTTATTAAAGGGAGAGATTTTGATTGAAACGTATATAATTGTAACATCTGTTAACGTTAGTAAGAGCATTAGAAACATGAAAAGTATATATATATATATATATGTATATATTCTGGAAAAATACGTTATTTTCTAAACCCAAAAAAATAATAGTCTCGTATAAACACATTTTCTGGGCACAGAGAACATCTCTATGGTTCGAATATACGCATTACAAACGTGAGACACTTTCTGTGGCGAACGGCGGTAAAGAAGCCTCACCCTGGCCGGAGGGATTTCGATCTTTTTCAGAAAGTTGACCAGAAATTCCGTAATGTGCTTCCATGGAAAAATGCTGTTGGATCCGTCGAGCACGATGACGATATCCATGTCCTGCTGGCAGTCTGGAAATCCCAACAAAAAAAAACAAGGGTGACAACGGAAACACGGCGTATTTATAGAATTGATTGTGTCCGATGGATAATGACTCGGGTTCAAACACTGGGGTTGTGATAGTTTGGTGCGGATGTTTTGGTCCCTCACCCCCAGTCCGTGGGTCAATTGGTACCGGGACGACACGGAAAGAATACACAACTTATATTCATTTGTCTTCTAGCGCTTTATCCGATCTTCCCTCGGGTCACGGGGAGTCTGTGTCTATATCAGGCGTCTATGGGCATTAAGGCAGGATACACACTGGATGGAATGTTAACCCATCACACACACACACACACACACACACACACATTCATACACTAGGGACATTTTTCCAAGGTTCAACCTACCGTACATGTTTTTGGACCGGGGGGGAGGAAACCGGAGAACCCGGAGAAAAACCCCCTGAGGCACGTGGAGAACATGCACAAACTCCACACACACATGGCCGAGACGGGAATCGAACCGAGGCGAATGTGCTAAACACTAAACCACCGTGCCCCCTCACCACTTATATTATTTCCGATTAATTTATTATCTGATTCTGAACGATGCTTTAATTTGAAAGAAGATCGCATTTTCTTCGCTACACCTCTCTATGCCCTCGGTCACATGACTTACCTCCGTCCATTACCAGTGTTGCAGAGTTACATGTAACAGCGTTATGTAATTTAATTACAAAATGAATGTAACGTTACAGTTACTGAGAAAAAATGTGCAATTAAATTACTTTTAAAAATGTTAAAGATAGGGGCACGGTGGCGTAGTGGTTAGCACGTTCGCCTCACACCGCCAGGGTCCGGGTTCGATTCCCATCTCGGTCATGTGTGTGTGGAGTTTGTGCATGTTCTCCCCGTGTCTCAGGGGGTTTTTCTCCGGGTTCTCCGGTTTCCTCCCCCGGTCCAAAAACATGCACGGTGGTAGGTTGATTGGCACCTTGGAAAATTGTCCCTAGTGTATGAATGTGTGTGTGTGTGTGTGTGTGTGTGTGTGTGTGTGTGTGTGTGATGAGGGTTGGCATTCCATCCAGCGTGTATCCTGCCATTAATACCCATAGACGCCTGAGATAGACACAGACTCCCCGTGACCCGAGGGAAGATCGGATAAAGCGCTAGAAAATGAATGAATGAATAAAGAATGTTAAAGACTGCAAACATCGTTGAACAATTTCACGCAAAATCTAATTTTCAACCGAAAATTTGGGTGATGATGCGATTTGGATGATGACAATCTGCAGCAGTTTCATGTCGAAAAAATATAACCTACATTTTTTCTTCCGGGGGTTTGAACCTTTTTTTCTTAGAACTTAAAGCGCCACCTAGTGGCCAAAAATGAAAGTAATCACAAAAGTTATTAGTTTAGTATAAAATCTATTACGTTTACAAAGCTCCCAACACTGTCCGCCACCTTCTTAAAGGCCGCTAGCACATAATAAATTAGCGCTAAATTGAGCTGGCAACATAAACAAACAAACAAACAAACAAACAAACATTATTGGAAAGCTTCTTTGCTCAGAGTCAAAGTTCCAGTGAGGAAAAACAAGAAAACAAGACAATACCAGGACATGAAATGTGGATTTATTATATGGACAGGTCGTTCCCACGCCAACAACCCCCTGCCCCCACCCCCCCCGACCCCCCCTTTTTTTCAGTCTGCTCGGTCACTTGTGGTCATTTCGAGTCTGATCCACAGAGAGCGCTGTGGTTTTCCTGTTCGAACCTGCGAAACATTTTCTCATGCATTTATTTGCTGCTATAAATGTGAAGCAGAATGCATTAACTGAAAATTTCGGGTGCATATGTAGTACGGGACACGGAGATGCTGAGTGTGTGTGTGTGTGTGTGTGTGTGTGTGTGTGTGTGTGTGTGTGTGTGTGTGTGTGTAGTTTTCAATGGAAAGACACAGATGAGTCACTGGTTCCTGTGCATCGGTGATCTCAGCTCTTATAAACCGTCTCCTAAATTGGGCATGCGGGCCAGAGGGCAAGCCGCAGTTTACACGCCTCGGAATGTGTTAATATACACACACTGCATGTGTCCTTCGAGAGACTGTGTGTGTGTGTGTGTGTGTGTGTGTACCTCGGACGGTCGGAGCGATGGGGTTGAGCACCTGGAAAGAGGAGCTGACGTTGGAGCAGATGCCTGTGATGTACTGCTGATTTCCGCACATGTAGCCGTACTGAGGGCCGCACGCCTGCGGGAACGCCGACAAGGATACAGAGGGATCAGAAATCGGAAGCCTGGGAAGACGTCTTTGCTGTTTGCTATAATATCTACATGTATATATTCGTTTGTAGATATATTGTTTCCGTGCCGACGGAATAAAGTGTAATAAAAAAACAGAATGAAGGAAGGATAAAGAGATTTTTCCAGACACGGAGAGTGAAAAAAAACGCTTCGATCCCGGTCCATAAAGGCCACAAGGAAAAATGGTGTCAGTCTTTCATTCATTAAGTCGGTCACTGACTACAAATCAGGAACACTGCGGCTTCCAAAACCTTCCTCGGAAAAATGTGACTAATAGTTTCTAATAATAAGAATCCACAACCGTCGTGAGCGTCTGTGCCCGTGTCTGAGGTTTGAGGATGCTTTGAGAAAGACGCGTTTTTCTCCCTACCAGAAATCCTGTCCCGTCCGGATTGGCCACCAGCGTCGTGCCCATGGTCATGTTCTCTTTGACTTCGTGTATGTTTGGGATCGTTGTGTGCTCTGGGAAAATAAAGGCACAACGGGGTTATACATGATGTTTTTCCATACTGCCATAATAGACCGAACCAAACATACTTACTTATTAATTGAAATTATATAACTAATAATTATATTATATATATATATATATATATATATATATATATATATATATATATATATACATACAACACACACACACACACACATATTATACATATATATATATATATATATATTATATATAATATATATATATATATATATATATATATATATATATATATATATATACCATATCACCACACCACATATATATACCATCCAACCACACACACACACACATATATATATATACACACACACACACACACACACACACACACACACACACACACATATATATATATATATATACATATATATATACACACCACACACACACACCGCATTCACACACTATATATTCTATATATATACACACACAAGGTCCCCCCTCGCACAGCACACACACACACACACACATAAATGTATATTGGTTGTTTTCATTAAATATGGTACGTGTGGCTCCTTTAAGAATTATGTTCCGGTTTTGGTTGCTTTCTATATAAACTGGTGACACACACACACACACACACACACACACACACACACACACACACACACACACATATATATATATATATATATCAATGGTTGTTTAAAGCTGTTGCTGAAGTGTGTAAAGTGTGTGACAATTCTATGACAATTAAACCTTGATGTAAGTCACTTCTCCGCCTCGTTACACCTGCACTAGACAATCTTCCTTTAATTCTAACACGCCATACTGGATATTTCTGTGTAACTGTGAATTTTACAGTCTAGACAGAATAAATGTAGAATAAATGCTGCATCGGGGAGGTTTTGCCTTTAAATTTGACATTCAAGGAAATTCCGTGTCTAATAAAACCCGAGTCATAAAGCCTTTTCATTCACACAGACAACACACCAGTCTTTCAGGCTCTTTCAGTAACACACTGTTCCCTAACCACGGATGAACACACACACACACACACCACACACACACACACACACACACACACACACACAGAAATATGTTTTTTTC
>JACRUU010000028.1:540154-605154 GCA_030449085.1 Kryptopterus vitreolus | reverse complement strand
AGGACCTCAAGGGCGGCAGCTTGGCCATACCGGGGCTCGAACCCGAATCTTCCAATCAGCAGCCCAGCGCCTTACACCACTGAGCTACCACCTCCCTTGTGTGTGTGTGTGTGTGTGTGTGTGTGTGTGTGTGTGTTTTTTTCTACCACACGCCACTTACACAACGACCCCGCGGTATTTACGTTCGGTAGAAGCCAAGCCACTCGCGCTGTCCTGCTGCGGTATCTTATTTCTGAGCGTTCCTCGGTCGTTGTTTACGAGCTTTGCGGTATTGCACTTGTTTGTGGTGCGAAATCTGATTTTGTCCTTAAAATAATGTGATTTCGCGCCTGCTTTAACGCCTTTCACACGCTCTCCGCGAAAGCCAGGCGGTTAGCGCGAGTGGGCGAGTTAACGACGACGACGGCGCTCCAATGTCAAAGCAGCAGCACTCAGGATAATTCGCTTAGCAAAAGCCCGAGGATCGATATAAGAAATTGTTCCTTGTTATTTATTTATTTATCTTTCGCATTGTCTCCATTTTTTCCTTCTTAATTAATTAAAAAGTCCTTCAAAGCCTATCCAGGAAATATATACAATATTGTCTATTTACCTCAGGATTCTGTGATTAGCACGTTCGCCTCACACCGCCAGGGTCCGGGTTCGATTCCCGTCTCGGTCATGTGTGTGTGGAGTTTGTGCATGTTCTCCCCGTGTCTCAGGGGGTTTTTTTCTCCGGGTTCTCCGGTTTCCTCCCCCGGTCCAAAAAAACATGCACGGTAGGTTGATTGGCACCTTGGAAAATTGTCCCTAGTGTATGAATGTGTGTGTGTGTGTGTGTGTGTGTGTGTGTGTGCCCTGCGATGGGTTGGCATTCCATCCAGGGTGTATCCTGCCTTAATACCCATAGACGCCTGAGATAGACACAGACTCCCCGTGAGGGAAAAAAAACAACCCTTTTTGTGTCATCTCAAAATGCCCCCCCCCCTCAGATAAAACACATGACTGTCAGGCACTCCAGCGATCCATGACCTCTATATGACTCCTGTTATAATGCGTGCTTTGGATGCCATCTGGTACGCCGGGTTAAATTTAAAGTACTCACAAAAAAACGAAACTTCCATAACATCCTAATATAAATAATATACATTTATTTATATCTTGAAATATTTCAATGTTATTTATTTATTTATTTATTTATTTCATGTGCTATGGCATCCCTAGAACAATCTATTTCCTTCGTTAAATGCTAGTTTGCTAGATTTGTGTTTTTTTCTGTTTACCTTTATAACGTAGTGAATGTGTGATGTTGTTATTGTTTATGTGGAGCATCAAGTACACGAAAGATTCCACAATAATATAAAATATTATATCGCAGTCGTGTGGGGCACGGTGGTTTAGTGGTTAGCACGTTCTCCTCACACCGCCAGGATCCGGGTTCGATTCCCGTCTCGGTCATGTGTGTGTGGAGTTTGCATGTTCTCCCCGTGCCTCAGGGGGTTTTTTTTCTCCGGGTTCTCCGGTTTCCTCCCCCGGTCCAAAAACATGCATGCACGGTAGGTTGATTGGCACCTTGGAAAAATTGTCCCTAGTGTATGAATGTGTGTGTGTGTGTGTGTGTGTGTGTGTGTGTGTGTGTCCTGTGATGGGTTGGCATTCCATCCAGGGTGTATCCTGCCTTAATGCCCATAGACGCCTGAGATAGACACAGACTCCCCGTGACCCGAGGGAAGATCGGATAAAGCGCTAGAAGATGAATGAATGAATGAATATCGCAGTCGTCACAGGCTACTGATCGACTTTAACGCCACTCTTGGGCCCTTTAAGAAGGCCCTTAACCGCCTGTGCTCTTTAATGCAACCATAACTATTTATACGAGGAATGCACTGAACAATTTGTGTTTAAGGGCCTTGCTTAAGGGCCCACTAGTGGTTGGGACCTCAAACCTGCGATGTTTTGCTTCAGAGTCACTGGGTCACCACATCCTCCCTTGTGTCATTTTAAAACGAGGCCCGTTTGTTGACCGAGGAACGTTAATAACGAAGAAACCGCAGCAGGAGGACGTTCGTGGTTTGGCTTCTACAGACCTGTTGTGTAACTGGCAAACAAATAAAGTGTGCAAATAATTTCACCAAACAAAACACCTGGTGATTGTGTGTCCTGCTGTGTGCTAGCTGCAAGTCCTCCAGATCAATGTGTTGTCATTGTTGTTGTTGTTGTTGCTTTCCGAGCTGTTGTTAAAACTGTCCGACTTAACAAAAAGCCCATCCAGAAACATCTCCAAGTAGATCAATAAGTTTCGAGCGTACATACGGAGCGACGCTTTTATTAATTCCCCCGCAGGATACTAAACGAACACTTCCAAGTCCAGCGCTCGCCGATCCAGATCCAGATGTGTCCTCTGGAGACCCCGAATACCCCCCCTCCCCCCTTAACTCACTCAACCCCCCCACACTCCACTCATTCACAGGAACAGCTTCCCAATGCGTCCCGCTGCTCCCGTAGGCTTTCATCCGCGCTTCCTCCCACGACACGGGCACGGACGCACGCCCCGGACACGCCCTGAAACGCGCTGATTCCCAGCAGACTCACACCAAAACAAAAACACTCGGCTCGGGGATTAGTCGGGCGGTTCGGGGGGGGGGGGTTAAAAATGAAAAACGTTGGCGAAGGTCGTATCCTGCGTAAGAAAACACGTATCGGCGAGTACGTCAGTGGTTCAAAGCACGGCAGGAAACCGATTGTTTGTGGATTTTTGAAATGAATCTCTGATGCTGAATTGTGTTACTATTAATATTATAGAGCGAATGCAGTGGGAACACCTGCATCTGGAGCTCCTCAGTGTGCGGATATATCATCAACATAATGCCAAAAGTATTGGGACACCTGACTTTTCCAGCCAGACAAACATGCAGGCACACAAGTGTGTTAGCTTTGTCCACATTGTACACTATATAGACAAATAGACAACACAAATACAATCTGTACAATCGTACAGGAAATGTACTTTAGTCCATATAGTGCATACATTTGCACCACATCAGTATTAGGGATGTTTCTCGAAGGTCCAGGTGTGATTATAAGACATTATATAGTGTTTGATGTGCAACGTCGGCTCATAACACAAAACACACGCAGCGCTTTTTCTCCTTCAAGCACAAACATGTTCACATCTTTCTTGGACGTCCCGTCCATTTGCACCAATTCACTTCCTTCTGACTCATCTTTCTTGGACGTCCCGTCCATTTGCACCAATTTCTCACTTCCTGGACATCGAAATTTCACAATTCCAGGGGCACGGTGGTTTAGTGGTTATCACGTTCGTCTCACACCGCCAGGGTCCGGGTTCGATTCCCGTCTCGGACATGTGTGTGTGGAGTTTGTGCATGTTCTCCCCGTGCATCAGGGGGTTTTTCTCCGGGTTCTCCGGTTTCCTCCAGGTCCCTCCTCCTCCCCGGTCCAAAAACATGCACGGTAGGGTAGGTTGATTGGCACCTTGGAAAATTGTGCCTAGTGTATGAATGTGTGTGTGTGTGTGTGTGTCCTGCGATGGGTTGGCATTCCATCCAGGGTGTATCCTGCCTTAATGCCCATAGATGCCTGAGATCTACCCGAGGGAAGATCGGATAAAGCGCTAGAAGATGAATGAATGAAATGAATGAATAAAAAACACACACTATCAACATTCCCAGTTCAAGCCTGTTTCATTTCAGGATTTATCCCTCCTCCAGACTCCACCGATACTCCGTCCTGCACAGAGTGTTCGCTTTCTTTTAGATGACACGAATGATAAGGAACAATACAGGCTTCGCATCTCGTCCCGGTTTCAAACAATAAACTCTTTTATAAAGTAAAATCTAGGATCGCGATTTCCTCCGTTGTTCTGAACGATGTTTAGATTAGATATCAGTCGTGCATGTCGACTTTTGAACTCTGTTGAATATACAAAATCCCATTTGTGGGCAGGAAATCGTCTGTGCGTAAAACGCCCCTCGAGGCCGAGTGCTGAACGTCACAGCGGCGAGGAAGTCCAGCTGAACGTCGCGCTTCTGCCACTGACATTATCCAGTCCACTTCCTTAAGCGGTCCTGCTCGTTCCCAGCCTTTTTGGAAAATTACATTTGGCAGGAATTCAACAAGGCAGATCTGGGACCAAGAAACAGGATGAGCACGACGTGTCGACTGAAACACGGGACCAGGCTTTCTAATACAAGTGTGGGATCGATAATAATTCATTCATTCATCTTCTAGCGCTTTATCCGATCTTCCCTCGGGTCACGGGGAGTCTGTGTCTATCTCAGGCGTCTATGGGCATTAAGGCAGGATACACCCTGGATGGAATACCAATCCCTCACACACACACACACACATTCATACACTAGGGACAATTTTCCAAGGTGCCAATCAACCTACCGTGCATGTTTTTGGACCGGGGGAGAAAACCGGAGAACCCGGAGAAAAACCCCCTGAGGTACGGGGAGAACATGCACAAACTCCACACACACATGGCCGAGACGGGAATCGAACCCGGACCCTGGCGGTGTGAGGCGAACGTGCTAACCACTAAACCACGATGTTATAATTTCATAATGTTATGCCTTTTTCTGCGTTTTATAATATCACCACTTTAATATCATTTATTTCAATAACCTTTTTATCTAATAAGGGAACGTGATAGCTCAATGGTTAAGAAGATCGTAGGTTAAAGTCCCACCACTACCACCAAGCTGCCACTCGGGGGCCCTTGAGCAAGGCCCTTAACCTCTGGATAAGTGCGTCTGCACGCCCTAAATATCGTATAATCAATTTGTATTTTGAAGCCTCCCGTGGACGAAGGCTGCGAAGGAATCTTTGCAAGTGAGGGTCAAAGTTCCTGCTAAATATACCATCACGCTGGGAATGTCAGAATTGTAAAAGAAACCTTCATCTGTGTGGTCTGAAGTAAAGAAAAAACAAAAACAGCTTCTGGTTCCGCATGTTTACCTTCGCCGGAGAAAGAAAGGTTAAAGAGCAAAAGAAGCTGAGCAGCGTTTCAGACGGAACATTAACAAGGAAAAAACGGCCCTCGTAACCTTTAAAACCACACCCCGAAAACTTTAAACGCTGGTCTGCAGCCTGTTGAAAAGGGACGCTGCCGTGTCAAAGGGGAGAACGCGATGGGTTTTGGGGTCTGGAGACCAGATGATGTTATTCTCTTGTCTCTCAAACAGACCGAGGCGCTGACGCGTTGCCAGATCAGACCAAAATCCACCGTGGATTTGTTCTAAATTATACCCACGAGTTTATGATTATATGCAACATATGTTATTTTACAATGACATTGGAATATCATTTTGGGTTTATAATCATTGCCTGAATCTGGCAACCCGGACTGGAACTGTGTGTCAAATGCAGACAGTAGGACGGAAAAAATGAATTATTACCGCCAGGGCTGCTTATAAAGTGTGTTTGTCGGTTTCGCTGAATAAGAAACCCCTTATTCAGCGCCTTAAAGATGATAATACACATTTATTAAGCTGGATCACAGATGATAAATATCCAGTCCAAACTAATCGCATTCCTCAACGATGGAAATATAGTTCCAAAAAAAAGATCTTATTATCTTATTGTATCCTGGAACGAATTTCCCCATCAGAAATAATGTAAATTCGGTTAATCAGTTCCAGATGGAGGGGCTACGGTGGTTTAGTGGTTAACACGTTCTCCTCACACCGCCAGGATCCGGGTTCGATTCCCGTCTCGGCCATGTGTGTGTGGAGTTTGTGCATGTTCTCCCCGTGCCTCAGGGGGTTTTTCCTCCGGGTTCTCCGGTTTCCTCCCCCGGTCCAAAAACATGCACGGTAGTGTATGCTAGTGTATGAATGTGTGTGTGTGTGTGTGTAATGGGTTGGCATTCTACCCAGGGTGTATCCTGCCTTAATACCCATAGACGCCTGAGATAGACTCCCCGTGACCCGAGGGAAGATCGGATAAAGCGCTAGAAGATGAATGAATGAATGAATGAATGAATGTTCCAGACGGGAAAAATGGGGATTAAATATGGAGCGGCAAAAACCTTTTGATCAGGTGTCCACAAACCTTTGTTCATATAATATTACTTATAGTGGAGAAGTTTACAGATGATGTCGACATTACGAATGACTTCTGATGGGAAATATGGGACAGTAATGTTACACACAGTGACGGTATATTTAGTAAAAATGAATATAATATATAATAATAAATGTACAAATGTATATAATAGCCTAGTAGCGTCTTATTACAATAAAGTATCGTTTCTATAGCAACAATTTCATTGCACACGCTTAATATCCTATACAACGCTGTTTATTTAGCATGTATTAATAATTTTTATAAAAAAACAAAAACAAAAAAAACATATATGTCCATATCGTATACTGTGTATTTACAGCCTTTCTGATTTGCGATATGAAATTTATATTATATATTATAAATGCATAAATTTATGCATTACACATTATAACGGTCGTGAAAAAGTGTGTCGTCTTCGCCAGATTTAAATTTAGCTTTAAAGCTCAAAAGAAAGTCTTTCTTCTTCATGTGTTGTGTATGTGTTGTGTTGTGTGTGTGTGTGTGTGTGTGTGTGTGTGTGTGTGTGTGTGTGTGTGTGTGTGTGTGTGTGTTTGGGTTTGGAGTAGAGACTCTTTAGTGTGTCCTCTCTGATGCCCTCCGACAGCTGAACTGCACGGATGAGTCACGCAATAGACATTTTCTTTCTCCGTCTCTGTTTTTCTCGCTGTCTGTCTCTCGTTTGTCTGCCTGCAATTATGTCTGTCTGTCTGTCTGTCTGTCGGTAGATCAGTCTATGTAGGTCTGTCTTTGTGCAAATCTATCTGTATTCCGTTTTACTGCATCATATTTTATATGTCCATGTCATTTCTGTTCTGTTTGTATTTACATGTCTACCTCTCTTTGTTTACCTGTCTCCCTGTCCCTTGTTTGTCTCTCTGCATATTCTGTCTGCCGTGTCTCTGTATTTATAATAATGTCTATCTTGTATGTGTGTCTGTCTGTCTGTCTCTATCTGTAGCGTTTTGTTTTGTCTACTTCTGTCTGTCTGGACATCTGTCTAACTTACTGTAATCTATGTGAATAGTCTTCTGTCTGTCTGTCTGTCTGTCTCTGTATTCATTTGTCTGTCTGCGTGTCTCATAATGGTTCTGTCTGTCTGACTCCTCATATATATATATATATATATATATATATATATATATATATATATATATATATATATATATATATATATATATTTGTCTTTAATTTGGGTACTTTGTCTGTCTGCTTGTGTAGCTGTCTGTCTGTCACGCTGTCCATATGTTTGTCTGTCTTTCTGTCCTATTGTTCATGTCTGTCTTTCTCCACGGTTCTGTCTGTCTCTCTTATTATATAACGGCATGCTGTGAAATCGTCTCTTTGTATTTATACGAATGATTTAGAATATAGCTGTCTGTCTGCTTTTATAGCTGTCTGTCTGTTTTCTAACATGATTTATGTTGTGTACCTGTTTTTGATTTAATGCTCCCTGGGAGCGTTGCATATGGTGCTTATGTGTGTGTGTGTGTGTGTGTGTGTGGTGTGTGTGTGTGTGTGTGTGTGTGTGTGTGTGTGCGTATATATTCCTGTGCTTGGGGCCGCACGACCCAAGGTCGAAGAGTTGCATCCCGGAGGTCACACCTGTCTCTCCTCCCACAGAGGGTTGAGTCGTTTCATTTGTCTGATAGCAGCTTTAAACCTGCGTTCTAATGTATGTTTGTGAAATGTCTGAATAATAAAGGTTTTAAGATGTTGATCTAAACAATGATCTCACAGCAGAAAAAAAAGAACATTTTAAAGGAAATGGCATTTGGTGTGCACAGGAAGTCACACCTCTGCGTCCAGCGAACAAAACTGCGTTTCAGCTGCAAACTTCATTCCGCTTCAATTCCACCTCACACTTTAACACAGGCTTTATTTTGCACATGTGCTGCTTTTGTAAAAAAAAAAAAAAAAAAAAAAAAAACAAAAAAAAAAACGCTCTTTTCATGCATATAAGTGTGATTTCCTCGGTGTGTAGCGTCGTCGTGGCGTCACGTGTAATATTCAATGTGGCTTTTTTTTATTAATGATCAGCGTTGTGGCTCTTTCGGTTAAAGTTCACACAGAAAGAGGTAAAAGAAAATGAATGCATTGATCAGGTGTGTGTAGGCGGAGGTGATGGTGGGGTGGGGATGGCGAGGGTTAGGGGGAGGGCGGGGGGAGGGGGGGGGGGGCATGGGTAGAGGGAAGGGCAGCGCAGGGTTGCTCGGGGTTGTAATGAGTTGATTTTGTGTTCATAAATAAACATAAACATGGAGACATAAACATGAAATTGTTTGTCTCTCCGTATCTTTTTGTCTCTCCTCGAACACACCCAAAACTGTCCCCCCCCCCCCCCCCCCCCCACCCCCGATCCGAGAAAAAGAAGAAAGAAAGAAAGAAGAGAACAAAAAAAGAAAAAAAAGAAGAAAGAAAGAAAGAAAGAGTGAAAGAAAGGAAAAAAGAAAGTAAGGACAAAAAAAAGAAGAAAGACAGTGAAAAAGAAAGAAAGAAAAAGAAGGTGCAAAGTTTAGAGTAAAAGACGGTAAAAAGGAATGAAATAAGGAAGAAAGAAAAAAGAAAGAAAGAACAAAAGTGAAAGAAAGTAAGAAGTTTAGAGTAATAGATCATAAAAAAGGAATGAAGAAAGAAAGAAATAGAATAAAAGTGAGGAAAGAAAGCGAAAAAGAAAGGACCAAAAAGAAAAGTGAAAAAAGGAGGAAGGAAGGAAGAAAGAAAGAAAGAAAGAGAGTGAAAGAAAGTGCAAAATATAGAGTAACGGAAAGTCAAGAAAAGAATGAAATAAAAGATTGAAATAAAAAAGTAAGAAAGAAAAGAAAGAAAAGTTGTTACAGGTGTGTGTGTGTGTGTGTGTGTGTGTGTGTGTGGTACAGGATAAATGTGTGTTGTGTGTTTATCGGTGAATGATATAAAGTGATGTTTAGGGTCAATAAAGTAAAATAAGTCCTACATGGTCGACGCGGCGTAAAGAAAAACAGCCAAAGGTCAGGAGGAGCAAAAACAAGAGCGTCAGAAACCCGGGAAAAGCGACTCGGAACATGTTTCAGGAAGTCACGCCTTTAAACGACTGCACAAATACACAAAAAAAAAACAAAACGGAAGTGGCGATGGGGGGGGGTGGGGGAGGGGCTAACAAGGACACGGTTTCCACCAATCACAGAGCAAGAATTTATATTCGCTATTGCTGGACAAATTCCACTGACATTTAAAGTAAAACCGAGCAGCTATAGGGTTAAGGACCGATAGGGCAGATCTAATCTTAACTACTACCATTAATCTTCTGTCCACCAGGGGGCGCTGTATGATATCCTGCGCTCTGACCCCAGCCGAATCGAAAGTTCGTGTCTCGAGAACGGAGGATCTGAGCAGGTCCATCTTGTAACCTGATGTTTAGATTACCACATAAGGTCCTGGTCGGCATGTGGATTAGGACATGTGGAAGGTCCTGGTCAGATTAGACATGTGGAAGGTCCTGGCAGATCAGACATGTGGAAGGTCCTGGCAGATTAGACATGTGGAAGGTCCTGGCAGATCAGACATGTGGAATGTCCTGGTAGATCAGAAATGTGGAAGGTCCTGGCAGATCAGACATGTGGAAGGTCCTGGCAGATCAGACATGTGGAAGGTCCTGGCAGATCAGACATGTGGAAGGAACTGGCAGATCAGACATGTGGAATGTCCTGGTAGATCAGAAATGTGGAAGGTCCTGGCAGATCAGACACAGATCAGACATGTGGAAGGTCCTGGCAGATCAGACATGTGGAAGGAACTGGCAGATCAGACACGTGGAAGGAACTGGCAGATCAGACACGTGGAAGGTACTGGCAGATCAGACACGTGGAAGGAAGGTCCTGGCAGATCAGACACGTGGAAGGAACTGGCAGATCAGACACGTGGAAGGTCCTGGCAGATCAGACATGTGGAAGGTCCTGGCAGATCAGACATGTGGAAGGAACTGGCAGATCAGACACGTGGAAGGTCCTGGCAGATCAGACACATGGAAGGTACTGGCAGATCAGACATGTGGAAGGTCCTGGCAGATCAGACATGTGGAAGGAACTGGCAGATCAGACAGGAACTGGAATGTCACTGGAAGGAACTGGCAGATCAGCAGATCAGACACGTGGAAGGTCCTGGCAGATCAGACACGTGGAAGGTCCTGGCATCCTGGAGGCAGATCAACACATAGAGGTCCTGGCACAGACACGTGGAAGGTCCTGGCAGATCAGACACGTGGAAGGTCCTGGCAGATCAGACATGTGGAAGGTCCTGGCAGATCAGACACGTGGAAGGAACTGGCAGATCAGACACGTGGAAGGAACTGGCAGATCAGACACGTGGAAGGAACTGGCAGATCAGACACGTGGAAGGTCCTGGCAGATCAGACAAGTGGAAGGTCCTGGCAGATCAGACACATGGAAGGTCCTGGCAGATCAGACACGTGGAAGGTCCTGGCAGATTAGACATGTGGAAGGTCCTGGGAGATTACCAGGTGGAAAAAAAATGCACAGAGGAATCAATAAGAGGAATCAAAAATGTAACAATTTTTGGGAGAATTTTGATGGAGCAACATTTTGATGGTGACATTATTTATTTATTTATTTATTTATTTGATGTTTGTTTTTTTGTTGTTTTAATTCTTCCGCCCTCGTCTGGGTGACACAGAACGCCCATTCATCGTACTTTTATCACTGTAGAGACTATCAGCTCAGGTCAAAAGTCACTAAGATAAAAAAAAAGTTCACTTTTAGGTCCTTTCCTTAACAGTAAACACTTTTTTTATCAGTTGTATACCGACTGCTGGTTTATTGTGATGTCCCTTGTTTTTAAATGTTGCGTTGTTGGTATCTTAGAAAACGCAACTGCTACAAACGGCGCTGGCATTTTTGTCGGTATATAGATTAATGTCGTGTCCTGGACGTAGTTTTCAGGAGGGAATTTGTGTTGAGTTCGTCGTCTTCAAATTCCTTAACGTTATATAAGTAAACGCCACTTCGTTCACACTAAAACATCCTGGTTATTTAATGTGAAACGTGGCCTGGGACGAACGATTTTAAACGTGATTTTGCTGACCTTGCTTGCGACATATTCGTTTGTAAAGGTAAATAAAAGATCCGAGGTGAGGCGCAAGGTACAAAAGCAAAAAAGAGCTTTAATAACAATAACAATAATAATGGTTTAATAAATCATGTTTAGATTACCACATAAGGTCCTGGAAGATTAGCTGAGTGGAAGGTCCCGGCAGATTGGCAGGTGGGGAAAAAAATGCCCACAGGAACCAATAAGAAGAATGGAAAATGAAATTTTATAACAAGTATCCGATTTGTGATCTTAAGTATGCGATACTTGGGAATCGATTCCTAACTATGTACATAAAGGGAAGGTAAAACTGGACGTTCGGTGCGTTCTTTTGCGAAAGATTCACGCTATTCGATTTTTTTTTTTTTACAACATCGTGAAAATGATTGCGATATTATCACTCGGCCCTTCGGATTTGCACACGAGGGATCGCTTTGAAATTCGAAGCCGATTTAAAACAAAGGATCAAACGTACACTATTTTATTAGTAAAAACTAATTACATAAACATGTTAGTAAAAACTTTAAACATATAAAAATTGAAACAAACAACGTTTCAACGCTGAAACGCTAGTCAGAGCATAACTTTATGGGTCTGCTGTGGCCTGTATGACAGATTTTTAAGCCATAAAAACCATTCATTACATTACAATACATAACGACTCTCTCTCTCTCTCTCTCTCTGTCTTTGTCTTCTCATCTCACCAATCCCTCTCTCGTTCTATTTTAGGAGCGCATTATGAAATTAGCCATCAAACAGCTCGCCCCACAGAAGCTCGCTTGCCCGAGAGAAACGACGGCACGGGGAGACGAGTGAATCAATTAAACGAGGTGATAAGTGAAGTAAGTGAGGTTACTGAGTTCAGGTCATAAATTTCGAAGGCGAGCTTTTAAAAAAGACGACCTCGTGCAGATATCAAACCCCGGGCTGACGAGCGCAGCTAGCAAACACAGAGCTAGCATTCCACAACACGCGTAAACACAGGAATGTTGGGTTTATCAGAGCGCGGAGATAAACAAAGAGTACGCGGTACAGATACGTGACAAGACAAACGATCTCTGGCCTTTCTTTTTTGGGTGGGGGGGGAGAGCGGAGGTATGGGGGTCGCTGATTTTTACAAGCGTAAAGGAGAAATGCATGGAGATTAGACATTACAGTGATAAAGTGTTTCCGAAATGGAATAATTATACTACGATAACGATGTTTTAAATCGTTGCTGCAAGCACAGCATTTTTGATGAGATAAAAACATGTGATTTCGTGGCACGTCTCTTTATTCCATTATAATCCCAAAACAACTATTTTTCTTTCTGTTACGATGTTCATTCATTCATTCATTCATTCATTCATTCATTCATTCGTCTTCTAGCGCTTTATACGATCTTTCCTCGGGTCACGGGGAGTCTGTGTCTATCTCAGGCGTCTATGGGCATTAATGCAGGATACACCCTGGATGGAATGCCAACTCATCACACCCACACACACACACACACACCACACACACACACATTCACACACTAGGGACAATTTTCCAAGGTTCCAATCAACCTACCGTGCATGTTTTTTGGACCGGGGGAGGAAACCGGAGAACCCGGAGAAAAACCCCCTGAGGCACGGGGAGAACATGCACAAACTCCACACACACATGGCCGATACGGGAATCGAACCCGGACCCTGGCGGTGTGAGGCGAACGTGCTAAACCACAAAACCACGATGTTATAATTTCATAACGGTATACCGGACCGCTGTAAATAACTCTACACTACGACTAATCCAAAAAAAACAAAAAGAAATGCAAACAATCATTATTAAAATACTTCTATTCCAAGTATAACGTTTCCCAAAGCTGCCATTTCTCTTTCCATGGAAAAACACACCAACTAACGGCCGACTGACCTAATGGGTACGGAGTAGTACCGTTATGGGCCTTGTTTCAATCCTCACATGCCCCTCCACACACACACACACACACACACACACACCCTGCACGCCCTTTGCACGCCTTTACAAAGCAAGCAAACCATACGTGTGGGAAGGAGGAATAAAGTTTACACTAATCAGCATTTATAATAGAGAGGGAAAAAGAAGAGAAGAACACGGCAAAGTGAAATTGCGTGTGTGTGTGTGTGTGTGTGTGTGTGTTACGGTCACCCTGATTACACACAGAAACGCATGCAGTAAACCAGATGCTGGATTTCATGTTGGTCTGAAACCAAAAACCACCTGTCGAGTGTGAAACCTCAGATATCACCACAGTGTACAGAGGATATAACATCCTAGATCATAGAGAGAAGGGGTTGAAAGATACCGCATCTGGCTGATCCGTGTGTGTGTGTGTGTGTGTGTTGCTTGTGAATACACAGCTAACTCAATTCTCTAACAAAAATCACAAGCCTGCATCACATGCATGACTCCAAATCAGAGAGAGAGATAAAAATGAATATGGGTGAAATGAAAAGAATGCGAGAAAGGAAAAAAAAAAGGTCAAAGAAAGAGAAAGTCACATTTTTGGCAGATGCCCTTATCCGGACCAACTTATAACTGAGGGTTTAGGGCCTTGCTCAAGGGCCCAATAGTGGCGGAGGGATTTGAAACTTTGATTTTCTGGTTCAGAGCCCAATACCTTAAACCACTGAGGTCCCACAAGTCCGTCATACCACCGTGATCGGATTCTGGAATCTGATTGGTCAACGATAAAGGATTTAAAAAAAATACAGGAATTACGTTTCTAATGCCAGACAGTGAGGAAAAGACACTATTACGAATTAATTTTCCTAAAACTTATTTATTTTTAACTTTTTGTTTGTTTTTTCCCAACTTCTGCAGTGTAATGAGTAACAACCAGGACTTTTATTATATACCTATATATATATATATATATATATATATATATATATATATATATAGACATGTATACAAGTACTATATATTTTATGATGTTCATTCATTCATTCATTCGTCTTCTATCGCTTTTTTCGATCTTCCCTCGGGTCACGGGGAGTCTGTGTCTATCTCAGGCGTCTATGGGTATTAAGGCAGGATACACCCTGGATGGAATGCCAACCCATCACACACACACACACACACACACACACACTCACACACACACACACACACGTTCATACACTAGGGACAATTTTCCAATGTGCCAATCAACCTACCGTGCATGTTTTTGGACCGGGGGGAGGAAACTGGTGAACCCGGAGAAAAACCCCCTGAGACACGGGGAGAACATGCACAAACTCCACACACACATGGCCGAGACGGGAATCGAACCGCGACCCTGGCGGTGTGAGGCATTAATCAGGATTGTGTTTTTTTTTGTTGAATGCTGGTTTACAATGATGGCCCTTGTTAGATAAAGAATGTGGGGTTTGATAGAGAGTCTTGGCAGCGAATGTTGATGTTTGATAGCGTATTTTTTTAAATAGCGTTTGAGATCTTCTGAGATTATTATTTTTTAATCCATGAGAGTATAAAAAGCTGGTAAAAGCGATGCATCAAATCCTAAAACTACTATAAAACATAAAAAAAAACACACATTACATCACTGACCACAAATACATTTCCATTTTGGGGACTTTGCAGCAAACTGTGATCATTCATTCGACACCAACTCTCTCCATTCATCCTCTTCATTATTCCAAGGTCCATGATGCACCTGGATGCATTCCAAGGGGTGTCAGAATTCACTCCGGATAATAAGATGACACACTTACACACAATCCCATAATCATTCACACCTATCTCAAACATCCTGCACGTTTTGGCACAGTGGGAAGAAACCGGAGAACCCCGAGGAACACCCAGGAACTCCATCTCAAACGCAAAAGATGTTAAAAACATTCATTATTAAGACAAACATCAGTCCTGTTGGATGCGCGGCTTCGGGATGAAAATAGGATATATGGAATTGCGCGTGCTGCAGGTGGACAAAGATGATTTTGGGATGCATGTGCTGCAGAGACACCTTCTAAACCCATGCACGCGCATTGGAACGCTTTTGTCCTGCGCACAAACACTTCATCCGACGGACAAAGATTTCGTTGCGCGAAGTGTTTTAAGTGTTTTAAGTGTTTTTAAACTGCACTATTGCACTATGTAAACTTACTGACCGCGCGTGCGTTGCCGCAGAGACCGCGCTCTCACAATAATACTGATATAAAGCAAACAAACAAACAAACAAACAAACAAAGGTGAGGATAGATGCATTACTTACCGAGCAGAGCCGCGGCTCGCAGACATTGCTCTCCGGTGCGCATTGTCCCTGCTGTCCCGTGCACCACGGCGCGCGTAAAAGGAACAAAACCCAAAGCGGAATCCTGATTAGCGGCAGGAAGGTCCGTGTGCGCGCGTACGCGTGGGTGTGTGCGCGTGCGTGCGCGAGTGAGTGCGTGCGTGCGTGTGTGTGTGTGTGTGTAATATTGAAGGATGTCTTGCGCTAAATACCGAACTCGCCCACCCCGATGCAGTTCGGGACGGTATCGCCCCCTGGTTTTACAGTAAAGTACTTGCATTAAAAAAATGTAAAAAAAAAAAAACCAAAAAACGCTTGTGCGTTGGGATGCGTTCTGTTTCATTAAAAACCCGTTCTGTGCCTGATGGGGATGTGAGTAAACATCCAAAGTACTATCATTCACTATAATGTCTTTTTTTTTTTTTTAGATGAACAAGATTCTGAATCAGGGGGACGCAGTGGTTTAGTGGTTAGCACGTTCGCCTCACACCGCCAGGGTCCGGGTTCGATTCCCGTCTCGGCCATGTGTGTGTGGAGTTTGTGCATGTTCTCCCTGTGCCTCAGGGGGTTTTTCCCCGGGTTCTCCGGTTTCCTCCCCCGGTCCAAAAACATGCACGGTAGATTGATTGGTACCTTGGAAAATTGTCCCTAATGTATGAATGTGTGTGTGTGTGTGTGTGTGTGTGTGTGTGTGTGTGTGTGTGTGTGTGTGTGTGTGTGTGATGGGTTGGCATTCCATCCAGGGTGTATCCTGCCTTAATGCCCATAGACGCCTGAGATAGACACAGACTCCCCGTGACCCGAGGGAAGATCGGATATAAAGCGCTAGAAGATGAATGAATGAATGAATGAATGAATGTTACTTTTAACACACAAGTCTATTAACAGAATGATATTAATGATCGCTTTCAATTAAAATGAGTTCAAAACTTTCTTTTGCAACTGCTTCTAAAAAAAAAGTCTGATTTAGATTCAGGAGTTTCGTCCAGCATTGATGCATTTATTCATTGCAGAACTGCTGATTCCTGCTGAATTGACACTGAACTGTATTTTGTGTGAGACCAGATTAGATACCAACCAATCAAAACAAGTTCAAAACACCTGGTTGGCGCCAGTTCGAGTTTTATTCCCACATAAATAATAATTTCATAAATTGTTGTTGAGTAAAAAGTACACAAGTTGAGTAACAAGTTCCATTTACGTCATCTCAAGAAAACCACACACACACACACACACACACACACACACACACACACACACACACACACACCAGCCCCCCCATATATATATATATATATATATATATATATATATATATATATATATATATATATATATGCACAATGCACTTTATGTGGCTAGGACAACTTAGTCTAGTCTTCAAGTTCTATGTTGTTGTTATATGTTGTGTGTAGCTCTATGTTGTGTTATTGTAGCGCTATGTTGTTTTATATGTTGTGTTGTCCCAGTTATATGTTGTGTGTATATCTCTATGTTGTGTTATGGTTGCTCTTGTGTTGTAGCTCTATGTGTGTTTTATATGTTGTGTTGTCCCAGTTATATGTTCTGTGTAGCTAGCTTATGTTGTGTTATTGTAGCTTTATGTTGTTTTATATGTTGTGTTGTCCCAGTTATATGTTGTTGTGTGTAGCTTTATGTTGTCTTATATGTTGTTTTATGCAGCACCAAGGTTCTGGAGAAACATTAACATTATCATTCATCTCATTACAATGTGTACTGCATCCAGATATATATATATATATATATATATATATATATATATATAGATAATATATATATAGAATATATATATATAGTATATAATGACAATAAAACCTCTTTGAATTGACTTGATATATATATATATATATATATATATATATATATATATATCTATATATCTATATATATATATATATATGAAAAACGAGTGCATGTGTTGTCCCGGTTTCAAATAAAACACCGCAGACACTTTGGAAATTCAACACTGCAGTGAATAGTTTGTTTAGTCTGAAATGTTTGGGTAACGTGGCACTTTAACATCCTCGCACAGAAAGAAAGCCTGTAGGTTTGAACTCACAACTTTGACCTGAGCACGTCAAATCGCTGACAGACACGCGTTCTGAAGGCGGAGTGATAGCAGCGGCGTGTTTAAACATTACCACATGAAGGAGCGAGCGCTCCGGTACCGATCCGCCCTTCCCCCTCACTGGAAGTCATTTGTTATTTTGACACGGACCCCCGACAAAGAGGCCCCTTTTCTCCCAGCAGCTACTCACTCCATCACTCTCCCAACACGGAGAAGATCTGCATTCCATGTGTTCAGTGATCAGGTGTTCAAGTCTTCTGGGTCAAAAAAATGACTTGACCCGAGACCCACCTCCCCCCCCACAAACCCCTGACAGCACCCCTGCCCCCCCCCCAACCCACCCACCCACCCCCCCCCCCCCCCCCCACCCCCCCCCCCCCCCCCCACCCCCCCCACTAAAACCCCCCCCCCCCCCAACCCTCGGGTTCACTAATAGCAATAATAAATGTTGGCAGTAAAAATCATCACCCCATGCACCCCTTACTTGTACCCCCCCCCCCCCCCAAAAGAAAACCCCTCTTGGTTTGATTCCATACATTTGTGCATATTTTTCCTTAATAAATAAATAAATAAATGGGAGAAATGAAAAGATATAGGGAACAATCATATGAAGAGTATGAAGAGAAAGGGGGATTCCACTGTGTCTTTATGGCACACACACACACACAAACACACACACACACACACACACACACACACACATCTAAACATCTCAGGATCTGGCTCGGAGAGACAGTGTACACTTTGGTTTCCTGTGTTTGTCCACTCCCTACAATCACTGCAGGAAGTGTGTGATTAGCCACACCCATCTGACATATAACAAGAGGCTATCGCTGATAGTGCTATAAGTTATTACACTCTGTCGCGTAAAGTAATATATTATATATAATATATTATATATATATATATTGTAAAGTATATATATTATGACATAATATATATTTCAATTTCAGTCAGAAGGACCAAGTGAACGCGTCACCAAGTTTAAGCAAAAACCCTCAACAAACATCACTTGGTAATTTAACACTTTCTTTAACTGCACTGTTTCATTTCTTAAAACAAGAGAATAAAAGCAGCTGTAGAAGAACATTTTAACAGGAAGTGTAAAAGAATAAACGTATTTACTTATAAATGCGTGTTTTAGCGAAAGCGTTCACAATTTATTAACCCAAACAAACTTGATTTAAAAAAAAACATATATTCTTCTGGGGGGCCACGGTGGTTTAGCACGTTCTCCTCACACCGACAGGGTCCGGGTTCGATTCCCGTCTCGGCCCCATGTGTGTGTGGAGTTTGTGCATGTTCTCCCCGTGTCTCAGGGGGTTTTTCTCCGGGTTCTCCGGTTTCCTCCCCCGGTCCAAAAACATGCACGGTAGGTTGATTGGCACTTTGGAAAATTGTCACTAGTGTATGAATGTGTGTGTGAATGTGTGTGTGTGTGTGTGTGTGTGTGATGGGTTGGTATTCCATCCATGGTGTATCCTGAATTAATGCCCATAGACGCCTGAGATAGACACAGACTCCCCGTGACCCGAGGGAAGATCGGATAAAGCGCTAGAAGATGAATGAATGAGTGAATATTCTTCTGGGAAGCCAAAAATGAGGGATAACAAACATTAGAGAATGATTTCATATCTGGTTGATACATGATGAAAAAGTGAATTATACAGTATGGATTCATCCTATTAAAAATAATGCAGTTTCCCTGGTAACAGAGGAAACCATGGCGGATGAATATGTTCACCAATTACCTGAATGTTAATCGTCCACACCTGAGAGAAATCACACCTCTCATATCCACTCTGGGAAGGGGGCGTGGCTCAGTGGTGTAATGTACTGGGCTGCTGATGGGAAGATCCGGGTTCGAGCCCCGGTATGGCCGGGCTGCCGCCCTTGGGTCCTTGAGCAAGACCCTTAACCCTCTGTGCTCCAGGGGGCGCCGTATCATGGCTGATACACTGCAATCTGACCCCAAACTACCAACATCAAGCTGGGATATGCGAAGATAGAATTTCATTGTGCTGTAATATTTATGTGACCAATAAAGATACCAGAAGTTTAAAAATCCTCCGTTTCAGCAGCTCATTTCAAAAGTAATGCGTTTTGTTGTTGTTTTTGTTTACTGTTGATTCACAAGGCTTATCTTTGTTGTTTTGGGTTTTGTAAATGTTACCCGTTCTTTATAGCGTGCATCTCGCCTTCACTTTGCATATTCTTGGATTTTGTTCACTGTATTGTGTTTGTGTTGTGAAAAATTAAACATCGCTGTTTTTCCTTATGACATTTAGCAGGATCTAAACGATCACCTTCATCCTGATATCATGATCCTATAACATCAAAACATTTTCATATTCAGGATCTTTTCAGGAAAAGCCCATATCAGTAAATGCATGTTTATAACCCTAATAATAATAAATAAATAAATAAATAAATAATAAACCTCTCTTTATGTGAATGAGTAAGATGGGAGATGCAGGACAGGAAGTCAGCGCATGACAAAATAATATGTTTAGTCATGTGATGAGTGGCGTCTGTGCTTCCCTTCTACGCGGGCAGCATTGTCTAGGTTTCGTTTTGGACATTCAAAAGGTGTGACAGAGAAATGACAAAACGTCTGCTGGTGTACACCACGAGTACAACGTGATCACTAAGTCATTGTGCGCCGGAAATGTTTTTTTGTGGGGTGGGGGGGGGGGTAAACAGGAAATATTTGCAAGATTTATCACATGCAATGGCCATGATGATGTGAGATAATTTGGTCACTTGGACAGAACTTTCTGTGCATTTGTTGGGGAGAACGTTCAATAAATTGCACACATAGACAGAAACGCGTCCTTATGTAATATCATTCATTCATTCATTCGTCTTCTAGCGCTTTATCCGATCTTCCCTCGGGTCACTGGGAGTCTGTGTCTATCTCACGCGTCTATGGGCATTAAGGCAGGATACACCCTGGATGGAATGCCAAACCATCACAGGACACACACACACACACACACACACACACACATTCATACACTAGGGACAATTTTCCAAGGTGCCAATCAACCTACCGTGCATGTTTTTGGACCGGGGGAGGAAACCAGAGAACCAGGAGAAAACACCCCTGAGGCACGGGGAGAACATGCACAAACTCCACACACACATGGCCGAGACGGGAATCGAACCCGGACCCTGGCGGTGTGAGACGAACGTGCTAACCACTAAACCACCGTGCCACCAATTGTCCCTAGTGTGTGTGTGTGTGTGTGTGTGTGTGTGTGTGTGAGATGGGTTGGCATTTCATCCAGGGTGTATCCTGCCTTAATACCCATAGACGCCTGAGATAGACACAGACTCCCCGTGACCCGAGGGAAGATCGGATAAAGCGCTAGAAGATGAATGAATGTATTGGTGTTGAGAGTCGTAGTTCGTGTTAAAGTGAACTGGGTTCCACAGTGCTGCTTGATGCTATATCAAAAGAAACATGAAAGAATATATTATTCGTTTGATGTCCTTTGGAGAAAATCAAAGGAAGTTTAGACGTTTGTGTAATTCCTCCCAATTTTAAATGCATTGTGCTTCTGAGGAATTCACCAAGCACTTGTTTACGTCCCGGACTTTTGGTGTGTGCTTGTTTCGGCTGCATATGACTCAGCGTTTGTGCGATTTGGAACAAATTAGATTGCGCTAAAAGCCATCATGACTTGCGTGACGGATGAGGGCTGTGCAGCTTACGATCGTTGTGTCTGGCCTTAGCGAGTGTTATTATACAACTGCAGACTGTTACGTCTGGAGCCATTTTTCCACACAGATCTGACTCCGTCCCACTGATCGATGGATAGACAGCTAAAAGGTGGAAAGTGTGTATATTAAAAGTGGTTGTTTGACAGGTCGGGGTGACGGGGAATTACCAGTTACACCAGTGACAATGTACTTTAACACTCCTGCTTTATGATAGGATGCCGGGTCAGTACTTCCTAATACTTCTTAATACTATTTTACACATTTTATTTTAGTATTAGAAGTTGGAAATGGGGCACGGTGGCTTAGTGTTTATCACGTTCGCCTCACACCGCCAGGATCCGGGTTCGATTCCCGTCTCGGCCATGTGTGTGTGGAGTTTGTGCATGTTCTCTCCGTGCCTCAGGGGGTTTTTCTCCGGGTTCTCCGGTTTCCTCCCCCGGTCCAAAAACATGCACGGTAGGTTGATTGGCACCTTGGAAAATTGTCCCTAGTGTATGAATGTGTGTGTGTGTGTGTGTGTGATGGGTTGGCATTCCATCCAGGGTGTATCCTGCCTTAATGCCCATAGACGTGCCTGAGGTAGACACAGACTCCCCGTGACCCGAGGGAAGATCGTATAAAGCGCTAGAAGATGAATCAATGAAGTTGGAAATGAGTTGCATGGTATATTGCAGATGCCTTCTTTTTCGTTTGTGCCTTGTTTTTATTGTGAAACAGAGGGTAACTAGACGGCTGATTGCATGCTGTGACGCCTAACAAGTGTTTACCACTAACATGTCCCCGCTGATGAATCCCACAGAATGAAAACAAAAATCATACGAATGAAAACAACGTGTTTAATCATCATGACACACTGGATTGTTGTGTCCAGAGTTAAAAAAAAAAAAAGCGAAGGTTGTAGTTAAAATGCACGCTTGAATCTGATTGGTCAGAAAGTGTGCATTGTTTTTGTATAAAAAGCATCTCATGTTATTCCTGAACACGTCTATTTAATGAAATATTCATTAAGTATGACGGTGCATTAAAAAAATAAACCCTATAAACGATCACACAGTATCAGCGAATAGCTATTAGCGCTCTGTGAAGGTTTTATTACGCCATTTCACAGCATAATATTACTGACCTGACATTAGTGACTTCACCACATATGACATTTTTCGATTATCGGTATATTTCGGTCCGATTATCCTCTATCTGACAACACTTTACCTCAGAACTGCCTTAACTGTACCGAGGTAAATACCAAATACAATAATAGCTAATACAATTAGCTAATTAACTCAAATATATTTGTTAAAGTTGGGTTTCAAAATTATTCATCGTTATTTAGGCAACGTTTAGTCGATTTGTAAAGCTAGCTTATCACTTTTATTCCAACGCTTTGTCAGTGTGTGCCACAAAACAATTCCATTTAGTAGCCTACACACATGCCAGCTAATACGCTAGCTGTCGCGCGAGCTAACCTTGTGCGATGGCTAACAAATTTACACTAGCGAGTTTCGTTACGATAGCTAGTCATAGCCTATTGATAACAACACTTCACTCTGCAGTAAATAAACCTCTTAGAGAGCCAGCTACGACTAAACGCCATCCGGGCAGCGTTCTCCTACAGTTCTGAACGGACCGTTATTTACTCGTGTAAAAGAGTTTCCTGCACGTCGTGTGGACGTTGTGTGTGTGTGTGTGTGTTTTTTTTTAAGTGTGTGTGTGTCTGTGTGTGTCTCTATAGTATCTGCTATTGTTCATCTGCTTCCTGAAGGTCCTGTTCTTACGTCTGGTTGAGAATGAAAAGAACAGAAGTCGACCTTATGGTTGTAAACCTGTGGATGTATTAATGAGAAAATAACGTCTGTTAACGAAGGCAGAATGGAAGGCATCCGTGATTTACACTAATAAGAAGTAATGCCGTATGAAATAAGCAAAAAATAAATAAATAAGTAAATACTATATATATATATATATATATATATATATATATATATATATATATATATATATATATATATATTTACACTAATAAGATGTAATGCAGTACAAAATAAGCAAAAAAAAAGAAAAGATTATATATATATATATATATAAGGGGCACGGTGGTTTAGTGATTAGCATGTTCGCCTCACACCGCCAGGGTCCGGGTTCGATTCCCGTCTCGGCCATGTGTGTGTGGAGTTTGTGCATGTTCTCCCCGTGCCTCAGGGGGTTTTTTCTCCGGGTTCTCCGGTTTCCTCCCCCGGTCCAAAAAAAACATGTACGATAGGTTGATTGGCACCTTGGAAAATTGTCCCCAGTGTGTGAATGTGTGTGTGTGTGTGTGTGTGTGTGTGTGCCCTGCGATGGGTTGGCATTCCATCCAGGGTGTATCCTGCCTTAATGCCCATAGACGCCTGAGATAGACACAGACTCCCCGTGACCCGAGGGAAGATCGGATAAAGCGGTAGAAGATGAATGAATGAATGAATGAATTAATTAATATTTACAATTTACACTAATAAGAAGTAATGCGGTACAAAATAAGCAAAAAAAGAAAAGATATATATATATATATATATATAATTGGTTTATTTTTGCTTATTTTGTACCGCATTACTTCTTATTAGTGTAAATTAAGTATATAGAAAGAATTATATATATATATATATATATATATATATATATATATATATATATATATGAGTGAGTGAGTGTGTTTATGAATAAATGCATTGAATGAATCAATAAATAATTCCCGTATATATTATGTAATTCTCTTAAATTATGCTAAATTAAATAGAACAGTGAAGAACATCATTTTAATGACTTTTTTCATTTAAATTTGAATGAAACGAATCAGCTTAATTATACGTAAACAACAGAATGCAGTTAATTTGATTTACATTTTTTATTCCGACCTTTTTTTTTCGGAAATGTAAACTGTTCACGAATGCTAATAATAAATGATGTAATGCGTTTCTTGTGGTGTGTAGCGATCTCTAAATATTTCTTCTTATTTGGTTTTGTAACTAATACGATCCAGCTGGATTTTCACCACATGTGTCTTCCTCCAGGTTCTCCTGTTTCCTCCCGCCGCTGTAAAACCTGCCATCATTTGCCCCCGCTACACGTCTTCTCTCCTCCCAGGCCCTATATAAATAAAGTGTGCTATTATGAGATGACTATTCGCAGGTTTCAGTAACAATTCTCCGAATGTAACGTGACCTCAGTCACTGCCGTCGCTTTTCACCCGCCTCATTGTTGCCGCGTGAAGCACAAAGCAACAGGATGGAGCTTCCTGCCATTGTGCGGTCAGTCAGCGGCGACTTCGTGTGTTTCTGATACACTCCCTTCTGTCAAATCGATACGGCTATGTTAAAAGTACTTCTGCTACACCACTTAGAAATAGCGAATTCGTGCTTTTGATGGAGGACCGCGAACACGCAGGGGGGAGATAGGATCGGCGTTTAAAGCGGTTAACGTGGTAATTACACTTCTTCTGGGAAAATATCGGATAAGATTGACGTGACGAAAAGTCGGAAAAAAAAAAAAAAGAAAGTACCACATCCAGTACTGGAACTTCGATTCCACTACCTTATTTAGCCACTCTTCTGCACTAGTGCCTTCCAGGGAGGAGTGTGTTCTTGTTCCAGGCTCGGTATGTTTGTTCCCTTTATTTGGAGAGGCTTCTGTGTCCACATTAAAATAATAATCCCGCCATGTTTAGAGGAAAGAACCCCTAAGGGTTCTGGGTGCTGTTTCTAATCTCTATATAAGGGAGGATGTGTTTGCCATATGGCGATGAAGAGAATGGAACACGTGGCTTTTTGTGGTCTTTAACTGGTCGACATTAAATCACTTTTATTTATTTACATATGCAGGATTTAGCAGACGCCCTTATCCACAGCGACGTACAAATAGTAATATTTATTAAACTATTACAAGTGTGGCTTCTGTAAATATCTGTCCATATGAAGGAGGTGTGGCCTCTATACTAGTGTCTCTGAAGGATGTGTCTCTATGAAGGAGGTGTGGCCTCTATAACTACCTGTCTCTGTGAAGGAGGTGTGGCCTCTAAAACTACTGGTCTCTATGAAGGAGGTGTGGCCTCTATAACTACTGGTCTCTATGAAGGAGGCATGGCTTCTGTAACTATGTGTCTCAATGAAGGAGGAGTGTCTCTGTATCTACTGTTTCTATGAAAGAGGTGTGGCCTATGTATCTGTCTATCTCTATAAAGGAGGTGTGGCCTCTATAACTACCGGTCTCTATGAAGGAGGTGTGGCCTCTAAACTACCTGTCTCTGAAGGAGGTGTGGCCTCTATAACTACTGGTCTCTGAAGGAGGCATGGCTTCTGTAAACTGAAGGAGGAGTGTCTCTGTATCTACTGTCTATGAAAGAGGTGTCTATGTCTATCTCTATAAAGGAGGTGTGGCCTCTATAACTACCTGTCTCTGTGAAGGAGGTGTGGCCTCTATAACTACCTGTCTCTATGAAGGAGGTGTGGCCTCTATAACTACCTGTCTCTATGAAGGAGGTGTGGCCTCTATAACTACCTGTCTCTGTGAAGGAGGTGTGGCCTCTAAAACTACCGGTCTCTATGAAGGAGGTGTGGCCTCTATAACTACCTTGTCTCTGTGAAGGAGGTGTGGCCTCTAAAACTACCGGTCTCTATAAAGGAGGTGTGGCCTCTATAACTACCTGTCTCTATGAAGGAGGTGTGGCCTGTGAAGGAGGTGTGGCCTCTATAACTAGGTGTGGCCTCCTGTCTCTATGAAGGAGGTGTGGCCTCTAAAACTACCGGTCTCTATGAAGGAGGTGTGGCCTCTATAACTACCTGTCTCTGTGAAGGAGGTGTGGCCTCTAAACTACCGGTCTCTATGAAGGAGGCGTGGCTTCTGTAACTATGTGTCTCAATGAAGGAGGCGTGTCTCTGTATCTACTATCTCTACGAAAGAGGTGTGGCTTCTGTATCTATTTGTCTCTATAAAAGGAGGTGTGGCCTATGTATCTGTCTATCTCTATGAAGGTGGTGTGACTTCTATAACTACCTGTCTCTATGAAGGAGGTGTGGCCTCTATAACTACCTGTCTATGAAGGAGGTGTGGCCTCTATAACTACCTGTCTCTATGAAGGAGGTGTGGCTTCTGTAACTATGTGTCTCTATGATGGAGGAGTGTCTCTGTATCTACTGTCTCTATGAAAGAGGTGTGGCTTCTGTATCTATTTGTCTATAAAGGAGGTGTGGCCTATGTATCTGTCTATCTCTATGATGGAGGCGTGGCCTCTGTATCTGTCTCCATGAAGGAGGTGTGGCTTCTGTAACTATGTGTCTCTATGATGGAGGCGTGGTCTCTGTATCTACCTGTCTCTATGATGGAGGCGTAGTCTCTGTATCTGTCTGTCTCTATTAAAGAAGTGTGGCTTCTGTATCTATCTATCTTTGTGAAGGAGGCGTGGCATATGTACCTGTCTATCTCTATGAAGGCAACATGGTCTCTCTAACTATCTATCTCTATGAAAGAGGCGTGGCTTCTGTATCTATCTGCCCCTCGGTACTCTGACCCCTATTCTATTCTTCTATGAAGGAGGTGTGGCCTGTATCTTTCTAACCTCTCTGAACATCAGGAGAAGTCTTGTACCCGTAACCTCTATAATCTCAGTGATGTGGGCGTGGCCTCTGTTACTGTTATTCCCAATGATGGAGGCGTGGCTTCACCGGTTATGCATCCATTACTTTTTGTTGAGTTTTACCATCGTAGCTCCAAAAACTAAAGAAGAAACAGGCCGGGTTTGTTTTTTTTCTGCCGACAGACCGCACGTGGACTGAGAGGAAGGCCGTGTACATTTCTTTATGAGCGACCTCATCATTTAAAGGCTCCTTTGTTTTACAAGTCTCTCAGCAGAAATAATGTGAAATGTCATAGCGCATTATAAACACCATTAAAAACAAGTGCACTGTTTTTATGAGCATTTATGAGTTTGACATCACCTTTTGCTATGTGTGTGTGTGTGTGTGTGTGTGTGTGTGTGTGTGTGTGTGTGTGTGTGTGTGGTGTGTGAACATTACAATGTAAATCTATCCCTTCGTCTCAAACTGTGACGGTTAAAGACGTGGCCCTGCTCGTGACCCCTCTGCTGGGGGTTACACATGAACCTGAAGAGATGCAGGAAATGACTCTAATATGACAGGACGAGGAGAGCAGAAGGTCTTTGATCCCGTCTAAGGTGATTTACATGTTCACTCCGGCCCTCGCTGGGATAGAGATTGATTTCACTAGTGCTTAGATGCACTAAAACAAAACCTCAAGGGTGCAATAATGATGGGTTTTTGTTCATCAGTCGTATTGCATGGTGGAAAGTTCACCATTATTTTAGTGTTCTGACATTGGTGCATTGGGATAAAAGTGTGGTGCATCTATTTAAAATAACTGACGCAGATCATCCGCGAGAGTCCGGGTTCGATTCCCGTCTCGGCCATGTGTGTGTGGAGTTTGTGCATGTTCTCCCCGTGCCTCAGGGGGTTTTTCTCCGGGTTCTCCGGTTTCCTCCCTGGTCCAAAAACATGCACGGTAGGTTGATTGGCACCTTGGAAAATTGTCTCTAGTGTATGAATGTGTGTGTGTGTGAATGTGTGTGTGTGTGTGTGTGTGTGATAGATTGGCATTCCATCCAGGGTGTATCCTGCCTTAATGCTCATAGACGCCTGAGATAGACACAGACTCCCCGTGACCCGAGGGAAGATCAGATAAAGCGTTAGAAGAATGAATGAATGAATGAATGAATGAATGAATGAATTAGTCCTGAGGCGTGTTTGTGAAAGAGCCATACGTTAGACGTCAGAAATAAAGTGCTTAAGTAAATCGATGTCATGCTTTCTGTTACACCCTGGATGGAATGCCAACCCATCGCAGGGCACACACACACACACACACACACACACACACACACACACACACACTCACATTCATACACTAGGGACAATTTTTCCAAGGTGCCAATCAACCTACCGTGCATGTTTTTGGACCGGGGGAGGAAACCGGAGAACCCGGAGAAAAACCCCCTGAGGCACGGGGGGGGGAGAACATGCAAACTCCACACACACATGGCTGAGACGGGAATCGAACCCGGACCCTGGAGGTGTGAGGTGAACGTGCTAACCACTAAACCCACCGTGCCCCCTGCCCCCCCCCCCCTATATATATATATATATATATATAGGTATGTGCATCTCCGTAAGTATATATATATATATATATATATATATATATATATATATATATATATATATATATATATATATACATATATATATGTGCTAATCTGTTGCTTTCAGTCAATAAGAACACAGTGTACTTTATCTTTAGCATATTAAATGTCTGGCGAATAAATGAGAGATAAAATGTCGAAACAATTGCATGTAATTGATTCGATGCAACACTTTTGATTAATGTGGCTTTTTGTTTAGAAAGGGGATCTTGTGTGCAGCTGTGTGTCTTGTCCGCTTGGATTGGGCACAAGTATGTTACTGAAATGGTAATGCAGATGAGGCACTTGGCTGTCAGCATATGTGTGTGTGTGTGTGTGTGTGTGTGTGTTCAGACTGTTTACACATGGAATATTTCTATAACTTTCTGCTTGTTCCTTAGAGGGACTCTGAAGATGGGCCATCCCTCATTCCCTCGTTTCCTCTCTCGTGCACACACTTGTGTCCAAATCAGATTGGACTCTAAATGCCCTCATTACCCCCCCACACCCCCCCCTCTTTAAACGACAATGCAATTTAGTCTCATTACGCTTCAGATAGACGAGCGGCACAAAAAAAATGCATCCTGGCATCCAATTAAGCTTTCGGATGATGTTTGCGTTTACTGTACGTCGGTTCCGATGCTTTTAGAAACGATTGACGCCGCATTGGCAGCTTCCGAGCAGAAATCCGGAGCCGTAAACCTGCTGATCCACACAGAGGGAAAATCTATCTTTAGTTTACGTAGACGTGACACAGGATTTTCTCGTTCCTTCGGTTCAGTAGAGGAAGAAATAAAAACTTGCAGCTGCAGTCAGTGCAGTTATTATACAGTCGATGCATAAAATTATCATTTAAAAAGTGTGTATCAGGGGCACGGTGGTTTAGAGGTTAGCACGTTCGCCTCACACCTCCAGGGTCCGGGTTCGATTCCCGGCTCGGCCATGTGTGTGTGGAGTTTGTGCATGTTCTCCCCGTGCCTCAGGGGTTTTTCCTCCGGGTTCTCCGGTTTCCTCCCCCGGTCCAAAAACATGCACGGTAGGTTGATTGGCACCTTGGAAAATTGTCCCTAGTGTGTGAATGTGTGTGTGTGTGTGTGTGCCCTGCGATGGGTTGGCATTCCATCCAGGGTGTATCCTGCCTTAATACCCATAGACGCCTGAGATAGACACAGACTCCCCGTGACCCGAGGGAAGATCGGATAAAGCGCTAGAAGATGAATGAATGAATATATATATATATATATATATATATATATATATATATATATATATATATATATATATATATATATATATATCATTTCCAGTGCTCAAGAAACCCTGATTATTGTGTTCAGTGATGACGCGTCCTGCTTCTCCTCAACGTCATGTCTCACACACATTTCTCACAACATGGTCATGTATTTTTTTGCTGCTGTTGATATGCAAAGTCACGTTCCTAACTCTATACAGACTCGAGAGATTGTTTGGAGACTCTTTTGGACCCTTCCCCTACACACACACACACACACACACACACACACAATAGAAATTGGGAAACCTTGTTCTGGAGAATAGATTGAATCCTGATGTTGCTCCAGCCGTCACGACCAGGCGAGCATAACTGCATAACTGCCCAATGAAGCCGTGTTTCATCTCCCTGAGCTAATAATCTTTCAGGAAACCCCGTAAACATCTTCCCTGGAATTCTCCAGTGTTTCAGAACAAGCAGCTTCCCAAGATTCTGTCCTTCTTTTGGGAATTGAGGAATAACGTTTATTTTTAGATCACGGCAGGAGCTTTCTCTCGCAACATTCATGAACTCTCTCGAGTGAGCTTTCTCTGTGAGAACGGCGAGATGTGTGTGTGTGTGTGTGTGTGATGTATGATGCTACGTTGGTTGTTGGCTCCTCCGCCATTAAGATGTCATGACAGAATGAAGGATGGGCAGATCCTCCTCATCACTTCCCGTCCATTTTTCACCATCGTTTTTTTTCCGTGTTTTGTGTGAAAAGCAATAAATCAGCACATAAAGCATCACATCACATCACAGGCCCACTGCCTCTGAGGCCTTTATCTCTCCCAGATCACAAACCATGCACAAGGTTCACACCTCGTTCCTGCCATCTAGTGGCCATTGGTTTTAATTACACCTAACCTGCTTTCGTTTTCTTTCTCTTTAAACATTCTTTCATTCATCTTTATATCCGATCTTCCCTCCGGTCACGGGGAGTCTGTGCCTATCTCAGGCGTCTATGGGCATTAAGGCAGGATACACCCTGGATGGAATGCCAACCCATCGCAGGGCTCACACACACTCACATTCACACACACACTCATACACTAGGGACAATTTTCCAAGGTGCCAATCAACCTACCGTGCATGTTTTTGGACCGGGAAGGAAACCGGAGAACCCGGAGAAAAACCCCCTGAGGCACGGGGAGAACATGCACAAACTCCACACACACATGGCCGAGACGGGAATCGAACCCGGACCCTGGCGGTGTGAGGCGAATGTGCTAACCACTAAGCCACCGTGCCCCTATTATATTATATATTATATTAAATTTTTTTTGTATGTAAATCATATTTACATGTTCTCATTTTTGTTATTTATTTATTTATCTTTTGTTATTATATTTTTATGATGTCATTATTTTTTAGTGTGCACATTTGTGGAGATCTTAAATCACATTTCTTTTCAAAATAATCTTGTAATTAATGTTCGTAGCCAATTTCATCCATTTCTTATTCCTGATAAAAAAAAAAGGAAAGTTTTCCCTTAAAACGTCAAATTTTGCGATTATCTTCGAAAGAACGAAATTCATCTTTAATGCAGCGTGGGTCGAGATGATCTGCGATGCTAACGCCTGATTATTAGCCTTATTTTCATCACCTCTTTTTTCGTCTTAATAAAGCGCATTAGCATACACGTCGCTATTAGCGCACGCTCCTGTATTAGCATACGGCGCGGGATTAGCGCTCTCTTCAGCGTTAGCATCCTCTTCAAGCATCCTGCGTTCAATTAGGCTCAAGTGTCCCCTTTTTCGTCTATTCATCTTTTCACCGGGTTTGCACTCAAAACATGATGGGTCTCGTCTCAGGGCCACGACTGATGCCCTTCAGCGCTTTCTTTTTTTTGTTGTTGTTGCCTATTGACATAATGAAGAGCAGATCTCATCCTCGCCTCAGAAGTGTTTTAAGTGAAGGAGGTTCGCTTCATCAACCTTCACAGCGTTGCACATCCTCCAAGGGAGTGAGATAATGATAGTTATTAGCCGCGGGTGTGTGTGTGTGTGTGTGTGTGTGGTGGGGGGGGGGGGGGGGGGGGTGTAAATGCTAATAAGAGGTTTTTAAAGCATCAAGGTTTAAAAAAAAAAACACATGAAAAAACAACCCTCTGATCAATTGAGTGTTTGAGGCCGATGAAGTGTGGAATTGTGTGTGTGTGTGTGTGTGTGTGTGTGTGTTTAACATATGAATGTGTAACTGGCTGCTCTGTGCAACACCGAATATTAGCATCGCTTCAATACACGTTACGCTCATTTTCAGCGCAATGCTTTCGTTATTTTAATATATAATAGTAAAATAATGCCATTTATTAACATATATAATATACGGCATTGATTTGTCATTTTTGCATGTTTTATTTCTCAAGTATCTGTTAAGGTAAATGCTAATAAACAAAATGTATGTACAATTATAGGAGAATACCTATAATGGGGGGGGGGGCACCAAACTTTTTTGGTTCAGGAACAACATTGAAAATTTAACAGCACTAGATGCCATATATATATATATATATATATATATATATTATATATATATATATATATATATATATATATATATATTATATATATATATATATAGATATCTCAAACATAAACATATAAAAGGCATTACAGGACAAATTTTGTTTATTTTATTTATATAAGAAAATGTATTTATATAAGAAAAATAAAGTGTAAAATCTATAGATTTCAATATTTGTTTGGTCAAAATAAATCTTCCTAATGTTAAATAACCTCGTTTGTTGTGTATAAAAGACTGTGTAAACACAATTCAATTGATTATAGTCAATCAATAAAATGACTCGTATTTATTTTAGTAACACATTATTTGTGACAACTACTACTATTACTAATTTTATTTATGTATTTTAGTAATTTTATTAATTTTATTTATTTATTTTTACTAATTTTAGTAACACATTATTTATTATTATATTTATTTAATTTATCTATCTATCTTTTTATTATATATTTATTACTAATTTTAGTAAACACATTATTTGTGGGGACAACTACTACTTTACTAGTACTAATGTTTGATTTTATGGATATTGGGATAGTTATTTTATTTGGTTCTTTTATTTATTACTAATTTTAGTAACACATTATTTATTTATTTTATTATTTATCTATCTATTTATTTATTTATTACTAATTTTAGTAACACATTATTTGTTATTTTATTTGATTTATCTATCTTTTTTTTTATTTATTTATTACTAATTTAGTAAACACATTATTTATTATTTTATTTATTTATCTATCTTATCTATTTATTTATTTATTACTAATTTAAGTAACACATTATTTGTTATTTTATTTATTTATCTATCTATCTTTTAATTTATTTATTTATTACTAATTTTAGTAACACATTATTTGTGACAACTACTACTATTACTAATTTTATTTATTTATTACTAATTTTAGTAACACATTATTTATTATTTTACTATTTTATTTATCTATCTATTTATTTATACTAATTTAAAAATTAAGTAACACATTATTTGTTACTACTACTACTACTACTACTACTAATAATGCTTAATTTCATATTTAAACAAAATAAATATAAATTAGTGTCCAAATAATAAATGAGAGAAATTATAATAATGAACGCTTAAAAATAAACGTAAAGAGTGAAAATGTTGTTTCCAACAGTTATCGTACAATATTTATCTTATACTTCAAATGTACTTTAAACAGTAATTTTGAACTATTTTCAACGCATAATTAAGAAACAATAATCTGTATAATAATAATAAAGACTATTTAAAGATTATACTGTTTTATATTTTGACGCGAATCTTTTTATATTTTTATTTTTATAATCTTTTTCGATTTTATATTTAAATACGTATTTATTTAACTGTATTTATATGTTTTTATTTTTCTTATTTTTTTTTTATTATATTTTTATTTTATTTTTTTATTATTTCTTTTATCTTGTTCATAACATTCGTGGCCAATTTCATTCATTTCTTATTCCTTCTAAAGTTTGCAAAAAGAAATAAATAAATACATACATAAATAAATAAACAAATAAATAAAAGTTTTCCCTTAAAACGTCAAATTTTGCGATTAGCTTTGAAAGAACGCGACAGCTACTTTAATGCAGCGTGGGTCGAGATGATCTGCGATGCTAACGCCTGATTATTAGCCTTATTTTCATCACCTCCTTTTTCCTCTTAACAAACCGCATTAGCATACGCGTCGCTATTAGCGCACGCTCCTGTATTAGCATACGGCGTGGGATTAGCGTTCTCTTCAGCGTTAGCATCCTCTTCAAGCGTTCAATTAGGAGTATCGTCCTGGGCCTTTTCACAGCCGCTGATGTTATTAGCATGCGTGTCACTATTAGCCTTTGGTGCTAATAGAAAGAAAATGCTATAGAAGATCGTTTGTTTTTTTCCCCCCCGCGGACGATCGAGACGACGTGCGTTCGCTTGACGCCGACAAAAGCCTTTGTGAATCGGCAATCGCGCTCTCGAATCAGCATTTTAATTAAAACCTCTTACTCGAGTAAAAAGCGGCTATAATTAATATTTGTGTTACTCTTTAGAGCAACTTCACAAACCGTCTACACCGGGTTCAAAGATGAAAGCTGCCAGAGCAAAAAGCACACATTTGATACATTCATTAGTCTCTTTTCGGCTGAGGATGAATTGACCCCCCCACCCCCCCCCCCCCCACCCCCCCCCCCCCCCCTGCACCTTCATCCCCACCCCCCCCCCCTTCCCGTCACCCCCACCCCCCTTCCCGTCACCCCCACCCCCCTTCTTTCATTATTCGATTTCCAGAACAAAAGCTCGGTGGATATGAGATGCCGAACTGCAATTGAACCGCACACACACACACACACACACACACACACACACACACACACACACACACACACACACACACACACACACACGAGATACAGATGGCGACATTTCACACGGACGTCCGAGGAAAAACACTATAACACTATAATTGTTGATATCCAATATAATCGATAAAATCACTCTGTAGAAGTTCTACTGATGTTATATTTTATATAAAGTATAATAAAGTTTTATCTTATATACACAATATAACCCATATATGCCCTTATAAATAACACAAGTTCTCCTGAGTACTTTTCTTTTTACCCGATGAATAAAAGTTAATGGTTTGTAGGTTGAACACAGGGATGGAAACTGTGTGTGTGGTGTGTGTGTGTGTGTGTGTGTGTGTGTGTGTGTGTGTGTGTGTGTGTGGTGGAAATCATAAGGCTTGAGGTATAATATACAGTAGCATGGGAAATTTATTATACTATTTATGACAAGCATCATTATGTGGGGCTTAGAACAACAACAAAAAAAGTAAGTAAATAAATAAATAAATAAAAACACTTCTAATGAATACTTATGAATGCAAATAAAGAAAGAAAGAAGGAAATTATAAAATACAAAAATGCAATTAGCACTAATTATTTGCACAAAACAAAAGGATAAAAATATGAAACAATATTTTAAAAAATGTAAAAAAAAAAAAGAACAGAGAAATGTCTACAGTTGTACTTTTAATGAGAAACAAAAGCAATATTTGTAAAGTACAATTGTGGATTTTAAGGATAATTGTGGATTATTTTTTACAAAATGAATAAGAATAACATAGTTAAAAATTTCTAAAAAAAATAAAATAAATAATACAATTAAAAAAAATTTAATTTTTGGAAAAAAAAATACAATAAAATTGTTTTTTTTTAATTTTTGATAAAAAAAAAGTAAAAGATAAAATGTTCCATAATCTGGTTTGGAGAATCCAATCATATTTGACATCGATGTGAATTCATTAATAATTAGAAATTATTTCTTTTTTTATGACTTTCTTGACTTTAAAATCACTTTAAAAATTCACCCAAATTTAGTGACAATCAAAAAATAAAGAAAAATAAAAAAAAATAAAAATAGACCAAAATAAAGCACATAAAATAACCATTTAATTGGGACAGAAAATAATTGCACAGCAAAACGGCTTAATCGCATTAATAGAGTATATGATGGTTATTTTCACTACGTATAAAAAAATCAGGGGTGAATGTGATCGATAAATAAAGATGGATTATCTTTTATCAACATGGTGTATAAAGACATTTACACACATTTAAACGAATTAACTGGTGCAATAAAAACAACGGAATAATTCCTCCTCTAATAGATCAGATTTTCACAATATTAATTCCTGTAAAATAAATAAATAAATATGCAAAAAAAGTACAAAAAAAAACACTAGTCCACATTTCTCTGCTCTGCATTTCTGTGCTCCGTGCGAGAGGAAGTTAGGACTGATGTAACTGGGAGAGAGCCGTCAGATCCTGATCGACTGTGTGATCGTTGTCTGACTGCATGAGACTCATGAGGAGCTTCCACGTGGGCTGAAGGTCCAGAGGATGCATCAGTGCTTCTAAATCCAGGATCTCAGGAGTGACGGCCAACGACGGTTCATCTGGAATAACGTTCTGTGAAATATAGAAATACAAGCTGAGAAAGTTTTACACTTTAACAATACCTGCAAACTTGTGAGAATTCCAAAATGTCCCAAAATTATTATAATCCACAATACCACGTCCATAAATAAATACACACTGATATATGTGTATCAATATATACCATATATACATATATCAGTGTGTATTCCCAGGCTAATAAATATGATCATATATATAGAATATATATATATATATATATATATATTATATATATATATATATATATATATATATATATATATATATATATATATATATATATATATATACTATATATACAATAGATATATATATGCTAAAATATATATAGATATATATATACAATATATATATATATATATAGATGCTATAGAGATATATATATTATACATATACTATTCCTATATGCTATATGACATAGATATGCTATATATATATATATATTCTATATATATATATAGGCTATTATATATATATATATATATATATATATATATATATATATATATATATATATATATATATACTATATCGGGGGGCTATACGGTGCTATATATATTGGCTTAGTGGTTAGCACGTTCGCCTCACACCGCCAGGGATCCGGGTTCGATTCCTGTCTCAGCCATGTGTGTGTGGAGTTTGTGCATGTTCTCCCCGTGTCTCAGGGGGTTTTTCTCCGGGTTCTCCGGTTTCCTCCTGGTCCAAAAACATGCACGGTAGGTTGATTGGCACCTTGGAAAATTGTCCCTAGTGTGTGAATGTGAGTGTGTGTGCCCTGCGATGGGTTGGCATTCCGTCCAGGGTGTATCCTGCCTTAATGCCCATAGACACCTGAGATAGGCACAGGCTCCCCGTGACCCGAGAAGATCGGATATAGCGGTAGATAGAAATGAATGAATGAATGAATGAATATATATATATATATCTTTATATATATATATATCTATATATATAGGATCTTTGAAAGTCACAAAAAGGGTCCGGAGAACATCATATTTACATTAATGTATATTTACAAGATGTATATTTACATCTTGCACCTGTCACTTTACACCTGGCCAACTTACATACTATTTTTTATAGTTTTATATATTTATATAGACAATCTCTTGTTCCTTTTTTTTTATATTTTTTTACTTTAATCGAAGCTTCTTCCCTTATCCACATGATTTATATTTATATCTATAATTATGTTTACATGCTGGACATTTCACTGCATGTCGTACTGTGCCTGTATATGTATGTGAGAAATAAAATCTGAATCTGAATAATATGGGAAGATAATCCTGGAATCCTGTAAGTATTGTGTAATGGAATAATAAAGCCTCGGGAATAAAGAGTGTAGAGAACAATAATTCCCGGAAAAAATAGGATTTGAGGATTGTAGCACCGTGTGAAAGGGATATAGAGTTATAGAATATAGGGTTCTGGAATATCCTTGGAGAAGAGACACTTGAGCATGCAAGGCAAATAAATGTACGACCTTGGGAATATATCATGTCCTGGAATTATAATATCCTGGGAATAAACATTAATGGGAATGTACAAACCTGGGAAGATCCCGGGAATATGGAATTTTGGGAATGTAGGCCCATGTGACAGTAGACCATGAGTATAATGAGTCTGGGGAATGAAGGACGCTGGGAAAAATATCATTTTGAAGTGCCGGGATTTTTGCAGTCCTTGGACTGATTCTTCATTCAACACAAAAAACTGCACAACATTTATATTAAATCAGTAAAAAACCAAAAGAAAACGCCCCCCTTTGCATTTTCCTACCTTTTCCCTGCTCTTGTGCTGCGTCTGTCTCTCCAGGATGCCCTTCTTCTTGTCTTTGCATCGCTTGTTCTGGAACCAGACCCGAATGACGCGTGAACTCAAACCCGTCAGCTCCATCAGCTGTTCCTTCACCGCAGCGTCGGGGCGCGGGTTGGCGCTGTAGCACGTGCGCAGGACATGGAGCTGAGATTGGCTGAGTGCCGTCCTTACACGTGCCGTCTTCTCCGACTTTACTGCTGCGACGGGCCAGACAGAGTCACCGTCTTCACCTGACTGGGAAACATCTGTATACGGGTGGGAAAACACGCAGGGATAAGTACATCCAGATGTTTTAAGAGTGTGTCTGGTGTTTATCTTAAGGGCTCCAAAACGACACCAGTGTAAAGAGACGGGATTCTACATTTGGTAGACATCATTATCTGGGGTGATTACAATTGCAATTGAGAGATAAGGGCCTTTCTCAAGGGCCCGTCATTGGCAGCTGATGGGATTTGAACCTGCAATTGTTCGGTCTGGAGCCCAATGCATTAACCACAACACCCCCCTAGCATTCTCACATATATGCTAATAACATAAATATTGACATAAATATTGACGTGAATGAATAGAGAACAAGGGCCACAGTGGTTAGCACGTTCGCCTCACACCGCCAGGGTCCGGGTTCGATTCCTGTCTCGGCCATGTGTGTGTGGAGTTTGCATGTTCTCCCCGTGCCTCAGGGGGTTTTTCTCCGGGTTCTCCGGTTTCCCCCCGGTCCAAAAACATGCATGGTAGGTTGATTGGCACCATGGAAAATTGTCCCTAGTGTATGAATGTGTGTGTGTGTGTGTGTGTGTGTGTGTGTGTGTGTTTGTGTGTGTGTGTCCTGCGAAGGGCTGGCATTCCATCCAGGGTGTATCCTGCCTTAACTGCTTTTCTACCGCTTTATCCGATCTTCCCTCGGGTCACGGGGAGTCTGTGTCTATCTCAGGTGTCTATGGGCATTAAGGCAGGATACACCCTGGATGGAATGCCAACCCATCACACACACACACACACACACACACACACACACACACACACACACACATTCACATTTACATTCACACACTCACACACACACACACACACACACACACATTCATACACTAGGGACAATTTTCCAAGGCACCAATCAACCTACCGTGCATGTTTTTGGACCGGGGGAGGAAACCGGAGAACCCGGAGAAAAACCCCCTGAGGCACAGGGAGAACATGCACAAACTCCACACACACATGGCCGAGACGGGAATCGAACCCGCAACCCTGGCGGTGTGAGGCGAACGTGCTAAACCACTAAACCTCCATAGCTGATGTTCAGATTCATGAAAATCACCAAAAAAGCAGACCTGCTTCTTCGCGTTGTCCTGTGACTTCCTCACACCTGTACAGGTAAGGCGTATATGCCGAGCCGTGTGTAAAAGGTATTAATCCGTGATTGGACTCTTGATGACCAGCGCAGTACAGGAAACCCTCACGGGCGGTAATCTGATCTCCGGGCCGCAGCTGCCGCTCGCAGTGTTCACACCGGAAACAGTGTATGTGGTAGACGTGAACTCCTGCACGCATGCCGTAATCGTGACTGCTGAAGGACTTGAGACATTTCGCACATTTGATGTATAACCTGAAAAAACATGGCGATACCGCATGGTTGGTACATTCATTCATTCATTCATTTATTCATTCATTCATTCATCTTCTAGCACTTTATCCGATCTTCCCTCGGCTTCCGTCTCGGGTCACGGGGAGTCTGTGTCTATCTCAGGCGTCTATGGGAATTAAGGCAGGATACACCCTGGATGGAATGCCAACCCATCACACACACACACACACACACACACACACATTCATACACTAGGGACAATTTTCCAAGGTGCCAATCAACCTACCGTGCATGTTTTTGGACCGGGGGAGGAAACCGGAGAACCCGGAGAAAAACCCCCTGAGACACGGGGAGAACATGCACAAACTCCACACACACATGACCGAGACGGGAATCGAACCCGGACCTTGGCGGTGTGAGGCGAACGTGCTAACCACTAAACCACCGTGCCCCTGGTTGGTATATTTCGGGTACAAAATCCTGAATGTTGCTACATAACTGTTTTTAATTGCATTGCTAGTTTAGTAATAGTTTTCCCCATATCACTTTTCGGTACAAGCAGAAAAGCTCATATTACCCATAATTCACTGTAATAAAAATAGGAAAAGAAAACTGGAAGCAATAAAAAGGGATGAAAAACCTGATGTAATCGTTTTTACACAGGGTCTTTCCGTCCTTAACGAAGCAGGTCTGAGACTCGTCCAGGTTTTGCTGGCACTCGGCGCACTTCAGACACGCCACGTGCCAACGCATGTCGGGGAACACGCGCAACACAAAGCGCTCGCGGATCTCCAGCCCGCAGCCTACGCAGAGCGAACGCCAGCCCTTTTCTGCTGCGTAGAACGAAGAACACACCGTATAAACCTCATCATTTGGGCACGTTTCGTTCCATAGTGCAAATCAACGATCTGATTGGCCAGAAAATGTTTATGTATTTTTCTGTATCAGTAGCTGTGATTGTTTCACATGTATAGGGATATTGTCCCTATAACTATGTATACATGTAATAACGCATGAAAAAAACTGCACATATTTAACAAAGAAAATCATCAATTTTGTTTAAATGTTTATAAAAGGATAAATTGCTTTTATTTGTTATTTGTTTATTTTGCCAAGCCATTGCATTACATGTATAATATTGATTATCATGCACTAATTGGTCCTAAAAAAACAACAACAACACACACTGCATTTTTTTTCCAGCATAAAAAGAAAAAGTTCGTTATTTTGTTAGTTCCGCCACCGTATTTTGTCGTAATTCATTTAATTGGCGAAAATATTTGTGCGCTATAATTATTGATGATAATGCTTACCTTTGAACTCTTCCATTGCTTTGCGTATCCCTTCTTAGCAGCAAATCACCTCTCGGTATCCTCCTGTGCCCTTTTAAGCAAAGCTCGGCCAGCACAACGAGCCCCTCAGAGTGCTTTTGATTGATGTGACGCTGGAGCATCCTGCCACGGAGACGCCTGATTGGCTGCCACACGGCTGTTCAAATGTGATCTTCACTTCATTGTGTTTTTTTTTTTTTTTTTTTTTTTTTTTTTTACGAAAATCGAACTGTTCCGACCCCCATCTTTTAAACAAGCGAGAACAGCCTTTAAATTTCTGACGGCAGGACATTTATATGTTGTAATAATGAACGTATCGACAACAGGACACGATTTCGTCCACTTTGAGAAGAACAGATCTGGACCTCAAAGCAAAACTTATCTAGTACACAATTAACGTCTCATTCACAGTGTAGACCAGGGGTGGGCAATTATATTTTCCAAAGGGCCACATGAGAAACCTGAGGTGTGTTCGTGGGCCGAACCAACAATAACGTTGAACATAACTTGTGTTCAATATAAATTTTTCCACTTGTAAAGAGCGGTAAATGATATCATGTTCATTATGCTACCAAAGAATAAGGATATTCTATTTAAGGAAAATAAACAAAAAAAAAATCACTGTATTTTTCCTTCATTTTTCTCACGCACAGCATGTCAGCACTGCTGTGCGGTTATACTTTCTTCTGGTGCGGCAAAGAAGCCGAAGCAGTTCAGCGGGCCGGATTAAAAGGACCAAGGGGCCGGATGTGGCCCCCGGGCCGTAGTTTGCCCACCCCTGGTGTAGAGTGTATCACAAAATATCGCAGATAATAAACACAGTCACATGTTCACATAAAAAGCAGGTGTAAAGCAAAAGTGAGATAACGTCCTTGTTGTTGACATTGTCGCCTTATCAGACTTGTTTGGAGATAACCAATCAGGTCTTTGTTCGAAAAGCTTAGCTTACAAATGAACTGTATTGGGAGAAATTGAATGTGGACGGTTGTGCGTTTACATAATGCAACAAGGAAATAAAATCATGGCCGGACAATTTTATTATTAATATAATAATATAACGAGGGGCACGGTGGCTTAGTGGTTAGCACGTTCGCCTCACACCGCCAGGGCCCGGGTTCGATTCCCGTGTGTGTGGAGTTTGTGCATGTTCTCCCCGTGTCTCAAGGAGGTTTTTCTCCGGGTTCTCCGGTTTCCTCCCCCGGTCCAAAAACATGCACAGTAGGTTGATTGGCACCTTGGAAAAAATTGTCCCTAGTGTATGAATGTATGTGTGAATGTGAGTGTGTGTGTGTGGGCACCCTGCGATGGGTTTGGCATTCCATCCAGGGTGTATCCTGCCTTAATGCCCATAGACGCCTGAGATAGGCACACTCCCCGTGACCCGAGGGAAGATCGGATAAAGCGCTAGAAGATGAAGAATGAATGAATGAATGAATAATATAATATAATAATATAACTAATTAAGAACAGCTATGTATCAGAACATGGATGTATTGTCAAAATGAACACACACTTCCATATGACAAAGATTAGGAACGCACATCAGGAGCGCGAAAGCCCGTTATAGATGATTAAATCGTTAGTGCAAACCTTATATAATAGCTTTATTATCCTTAGTGCGTTAAAAAGGGGAAATTCAGTAATTCAATACCACTAACAGAAACGAACAGGTCCAATTTCAGTCCATGTGGGTTTGGTGATGATAAATGTATTATTGTGGTGGTTTAGTGGTTAGCACGTTCGCCTCACACCGCCAGGGCCCGGGTTCGATTCCCGTCTCGGCCATGTGTGTGTGGAGTTTGTGCATGTTCTCCCCGTGTCTCAGGGGGTTTTTCTCCGGGTTCTCCGGTTTCCTCCCCCGGTCCAAAAACATGCACGGTAGGTTGATTGGCACCTTGGAAAATTGCCCCTAGTGTGAGTGTGTGTGTGTGTGTGTGTGTGTGTGTGTGTGTGTGTGTGTGATGGGTTGGCATTCCATCCAGGGTGTATCCTGCCTTAATGCCCATAGACGCCTGAGATAGACACAGACTCCCCGTGACCCGAGGGAAGATCGGATAAAGCGCTAGAAGATGAATGAATGAATATTGCATCACATGCGTCGATGAAGGGCATGTAAACATGTTTTATAAATAAATGTAATTAAAGAAGATAAGAGGGAGGAGGTGGTGTAGCTCAGTGGTTAGTGTTGGACCGGAAGATCATAGGTTCAAACCCCACCACCACCACCAAGCTACCACTAGTGGGAGCCCTTGAGCAAGGCCCTTAAACCTCAGTTGCTCAGTTGTAAATCGCTCTGGATAAGGGCGTCTGCCAAATACTGTAAATGTAAATGTAAGATAAGTAAAATTAAAAAATTAAAAATAAAGAGTTAAGAGTTGATATAAAAGATATCTTCATAGAGAAAATTAAAATATAATAATATAAAGTGATGGGTGTAAATTGTCCGCTAGATTATAGATTTGAATCGGGCCGAGATCCATGTCCTGATGTACTACATTTTGGACCCGAGCTTTGCTGAAGGTTACGGCTTATTTTTTTTGGGGTGGGATTTGAACCTGCAATCTTCTGGTCCAGAGAGACTGGATGCTTTAACCTGTGCGCTCTCACCTCCACCTGCTTTTCAGGGTTGTAAATGTTATCTAATAAGGAAACGAACCTAAAACAGGATTTCATGTACACTTGGGTACAGAGTCAACAATCGGCCTACTTCCGTGATCTATGGCGTCACCCCGGATATCTGTGTCGTCATCAATCCCGCCATATTGAATCCGGAAGTCAGAGAGCCGGATGAATGTAAACATCCACGTCAACGAGCAGCAGCTGTTCTTACAGGAGACGGGTTTATATTTACACCATTGTTATTATTATTATTATTATTTATAAATAAATATATTATTATTTATTGCCTGCCTGCCTGCCTGTGAACACGACGGGATAGCGGACTGTGAGCGGGAGGAATGACTTCGCTGGCACAGAGGAGCGGTTCGGGCCTGGTGCAGCGGCGGACCGAGGCCTCGCGTAACGCCGTGTCCGACCGAGAGAAGAGCTCGGACGGCGACGAGCACGAAGAGCGCTGCGAGGACGAGGACGAGGTCGGGGACGCGAAGGAGACGCGGCTGACGCTGATGGAGGAAGTGCTGCTCCTGGGACTGAAAGACCGAGAGGTGCGGGGAAAGGCACACACAAACAACAACAACAACAACAACAATAATAATAATATAGTCTCGCAACCCTTGGTGATAATCTATACAAATTATTATTATTATTATTATTATTATTATTATTATTATTATTATCTTGGATCCACACGGTCTTTGGTGATGATATTTCATATTATTTTACACACTGTAACTTGTTTATGTGTAAACATTAATGCCATATAAGAGATAATCCGTTTTCAGGAGCATTGAATGGGTAGATACATGTAAAGTCATATATTTGTATGTGTTTTGGTTGCAGTGCATTGTGTAATATTGAGCATTTTCTACAATAGACGGAAAGAATTTGTGTAAAATACACGTATTTCTTCACCAATAGTCCACGTTCATTCCTCAGGTAGAAAAAGACTCAAAGTAAAAAAAAAAATACTCTGGGTTTAAAAAAGACTCAAACCAAGTAATAGTACTGCTTTCAAAACCACTTTTTTCATTCATTCATTTTCTACCGCTTTATCCGATCTTCCCTCGGGTCACGGGGAGTCTGTGTCTATCTCAGGCGTCTATGGGTATTAAGGCAGGATACACCCTGGATGGAATGCCAACCCATCACACACACACACACACACACACACACACACACACACACACACACACACACAACACACACACACACACACACACACATTCACACACTAGGGAAAATTTTCCAAGGTGCCAGATCAACCTAACCGTGCATGTTTTTGGACCGGGGGAGGAAACCGGAGAACCCGGAGAAAAAAAAAACCCCTGAGGCACGGGGAGGGGAACGGGGGGGGGGGGAGAACATGCACAAACTCCACACACACATGGCCGAGACGGGAATCGAACCCGGATCCTGGCGGTGTGAGGCGAACGTGCTAATCACTACGCCACCGTGCCCCACTCAAAACGACTTATTAAAGTATAAAAGTAATTGTAAGGAGTAAAAAAGAAAAGGCATTGAGGACAAAAGCGTTATTATCTGGATAGGTTTTGAACAATGGTGAAATGGGAGTAACGAGGGCTATTTTTAAAGTGACAGGTAAAATGTGAGCAGTAGAAGTAAAAAGTCGGCTGAAAAAATAATGACTCCTGTCGAGTATAGATCCCCCAAATTCCTGCCGGAGTAAGGTAACCAGGTATTTGCACTTCCTTACTTTTACCTTTTCCAGAAACTTGTTTGTTTGCGTCATCGGTTTTCCCTAACGTTCAGATCAGATGACTTGGGTCCTGTAGTATCCTGAACACTTTATATTTGTAGATTCGTAGACTGACATTTTATTTAGCAAACACATTTGAAGGAGGCGTGGCCTCTAGGTCTCACATCAGGTGAAGGAGGTGTGGCCTTGGTAATGATCAATTTCTGGAAAGGAGGTGTGGCCTTATTGCCTCTCGCTTTCACTAAAGGAGGTGTGGCCATGGTGCCTGTCATGGTCTCAGGGTCTCAATTTTACTAAAGGGAGGGGGGGGGTGGTCTAAGTGCCTGCCAGTTTCACTCAAGGCGTCAAGAGTCTCACTGCCTGTCAGGTTCACCGAAAGGGTCAGAGTCTCAATGCCTGTCAGGTTCACCGAAAGGGTCAGAGTCTCAATGCCTGTCAGGTTCAGTGAAAGGGTCAGAGTCTCAATGCCTGTCAGGTTCAGTGAAAGGGTCAGAGTCTCAATGCCTGTCAGGTTCAGTGAAAGGGTCAGAGTCTCAATGCCTGTCAGGTTCAGTGAAAGGGTCAGAGTCTCAATGCCTGTCAGGTTCAGTGAAAGGGTCAGAGTCTCAATGCCTGTCAGGTTCACCGAAAGGGTCAGAGTCTCAATGCCTGTCAGGTTCATCGAAAGGGTCAGAGTCTCACTGGCTGTCAGGTTCACCGAAAGGGTCAGAGTCTCAATGCCTGTCAGGTTCACTGAAAGGGTCAGAGTCTCAATGCCTGTCAGGTTCACTGAAAGGGTCAGAGTCTCACTGGCTGTTAGGTTCACTGAATAACCTCAGTGCCCATTAGTTTCAAAGAAGGAGGCCTGGCATATATGCTTGTCAGGTTCACTGTTGTGGCAAGGCCTCAGTGCCTGTCAGTATTCACGGAAGGAGGCGTGGTCTCGGGTTGTCAATTCCATATAAGGGGGCGTGGCCTGCTGCCACTTTCTCTCCCCCCCCCCGCCCCCCCCCCCCCCCCCCCCCCCCCCCCCCCCCCCCCACCCCCCCCCCCCCCCCCCCCCCCCCCCCCCCCACCATAAGCACAAACCTTGCATTTATGTATATTAAAAAAAATCTCTAAATAAAAGAAATGCACATATAAGTTTAAGAAAACAATGAAACACATTGAATATGTGAATAATTATAATAGTGTGTGTGTGTGTGTGTGTGTGTGTGTGTGTGTGTGTGTCACAGGGCTACACTTCATTCTGGAATGACTGCATATCTTCAGGCCTGAGGGGCTGCATGCTAATCGAGCTCAGCCTGCGAGGACGACTACAACTCGAACCCTGTGGCATGAGGAGGAAAAGCCTGCTGGCCAGAAAGGTGTGTATGTGTGTGTGTGTGTGTAAAGTCACACTATTGTTCAGCTACACCCGTTGAAAAAATGTGTTTTAGCGTGGAATTGGCTCCCTGCCAACAGATCTCAGAACACGTTCCCTGAACTTAATAATGTTATTGTGGTAGACAAAAGATATCTGGTTGCGAGGGACAACAAGCGAACGTACACGCCTGATGACGCTCGCGTGCGACCGCCTGACGTTACGGTTCCCTTGCGCGTTTGGCCGGTTTCTCTCGCTCCGGTGGCAGAATACCCGTCTGTATAGTGCGAGCCGAGGGAAGGGAATGACACGCACATACACACACACGTTTTTGTTTTCACTGATTCTGGTATCTGTAGTACCAAGGTCCGGAGAAAAAGTCCGTGTTCACAGTGATCCTGAACCCTGCTTCTGTTTGCATATAACCTGACCCTGTGTGACACAATCTCCTACATACAGGAACAATGTGGGGGAAAAAACATGCACCATGTGAGCGGAAACATGTGGATATTCCAGATTACTGTTGATATTGTGGAATGATATCTGGAAGTTTTTGTATCTAGATAATATGTAGATATGGAATATTGTTTATCCTGTAGTTCTGGAATGTCGTTCACATGTACTTCTGGAATATTGGAAATTTGTAATATTTAACTTGTAGCCCTTCCGCAGTAAATCGAGCCGACGTTCTGGAATAGTGGAAACACACAGTTTGAGAATATCGGGAACAACGAGATCTCTGGCTTATTTAAATTAAACATGAACTGTAAACAAACAAACAAGCAAACAAAATCACAGATGCTTCATTTAGTCCATTTTAACTACACATGTGTTTCCCTGGGGACCATTATTACTGAAGCACCACCCTGGAGCGCTCCGCACAGGTAAACACAGGTAAAAAGATGCTGCTGAATGGAAAAATGGGAGGGAAAACATAAACGTCTTATATTTTTGTTTTTTGTTTTATATTTTGTTTATTTGTTTATTTTAACGTTTAATATTATTGTTTATTATATTTTTGTTTATTGATTTATATAGTCGCATTTGCATTTCGATGGAACCCGGCAATAAAATGCACTTTAAAAAAAAAAGAAGGAAACATTTATTTATTATTAAACACGTATAAATACATTTTAGACACTTGTAAATGAGGTATTTCTAATTTAACAAAGATAAAATGACTTCGTATCGGGTCACTCGAATAATTAATGGAATGATCAGTGAAATACGAATTGATGACGGAAATAATCGTTAGCTGACTAATCGTTAGTGTGTTGTTAATTGTGTAATATCGCCGAGTCATACTTCGGGTTGGGAATCGAAAATCGATGTCGCTTCTGGAATCGGACACTTTAGATTAAGAATTGGATACTTACAAAATTTTTAAAAAGCACGTTCGCCTCACACCGCCAGGGTCCGGGTTCGATTCCCATCTCGGCCATGTGTGTGTGGAGTTTGTGCATGTTCTCCCCGTGTCTCAGGGGTTTTTTCTCCGGGTTCTCCGGTTTCCTCCCCCGGTCCAAAAACATGCACGGTAGGTTGATTGGCACCTTGGAAAATTGTCCCTAGTGTATGAATGTGTGTGTGTGAGTGTGTGCGATGGGTTGGCATTCCATCCAGGGTGTATCCTGCCTTAATGCCCATAGACGCCTGAGATAGACACAGACTCCCCGTGACCCGAGGGAAGATCAGATAAAGCGCTAGAAGATGAATGAATGAATGAATGATTATTCGGTGCATTTTTGGTTGACCGTTTTGGAATCGGATTGATAATCTGAATCGATACTTATAGAATATCGGGAACAATGCAATTTTCCCAATAAAAATAAGGGAACGCTGTAAAGCTGTGACTGTAGTTGTGTTGGGAACTCGTTGTCACCTTTAACTCATACACTGCTATGGAATGTTGTTAAGCTTTAGTCCAGGAATACACTGGAATTTTTAAGGTAGCTCTGGAATGTTGTTATTCTGTGGCGCTGGAATGCCGCCATCCTTTAGTCTAGAGTTCAGGTTTGAACCTGTACGTCAAGTTTAAATCCTGTCGCGTATTAAGAACTATTAAACAATAAATATAGTTTAATTGTTTAATAAACCCTCTTTCTCTTTCTCCCCGCCGTGTGTTTAAGGTGCTTTGTAAATCGGACACGCCCACAGGAGACGTGCTGCTAGACGAGGCGCTGAAGCACGTGAAGGAAACGCAGCCACCCGAGACGGTGCAGAACTGGATCGAGCTGCTCAGCGGCGAGACGTGGAACCCCATGAAGCTCCACTACCAGCTCCGCAACGTGCGCGAGCGCCTGGCGAAGAACCTGGTGGAGAAAGGCGTGCTGAGCACGGAGAAGCAGAACTTCCTGCTGTTCGACATGACCACGCACCCGCTCAGCAACAACACGGTGAAGCAGCGCCTCGTCAAGAAGCTCCAGGAAGCCATGCTCGACAAGTGGGTGCGGGAGCCGCAGCGCATGGACAGGCGCCTGCTCGCGCTCGTCCTCCTGGCGCACTCCTCCGACGTGCTGGAGAACGCTTTCGCGCCGCTGCAGGACGAGCAGTACGAGCTGGCCACGAAGCGGGCCCACATGCTGGTCGAGCTGGAACCGGAAGCCGAGGCCACCAAATCCGGCGCCAACGAGCTGCTGTGGGCCGTCGTAGCCGCCTTCGCCAAATAATCCAGACAGGACGACAGTGGAGTTAAAGTACGACGGACCTGCTAGAAAGGACTCGCGAGACTGTGGCTGCTTGCACCAAAGGGACGGGAACTCATAACCCTGCGATTTGTAGCTCGGGTTCTACTGGCGGCGGTGGTGGTGGTGGGACTGTAATAACGGTGGAGATCCTAATAACGAATTATTTGAATGATTATTATAATAACCAACCCGGAGATTTTTGTGTAGTTCAGCTGCGAGATGTTCCACTCCAGGAGAACTCGCCTTCAGCAACTCTGCGGTTAAGAAATCACTGCCCTCGCGTCTACCTTATTAGAATAGAAGTAGCTTGGTGGGGACAAAAAAAACATGCAATGTACAAAATTGCACCAGCAACGTGACTTTACACTCGGGCGTTCACTAATACATGTTAATCCAAATCGATCCGCTACATATACCATACATACGCCAATGTCAAGGGTGAAAATGAGGTATTTTTGTCTCTCCGTCTCACGTTTTTTGCTTTAACGTGTCATCTATAAATCAGTGCTGATATTCCTTTTCATTCCTTCGTCCCAAAAAAAGTGTAATAAAAAAAAAATTAAAAAAAACACCATTCCGTTATCATTGCTGAGATCCGGAGGAAACCAAAATCTTTGGGCTCAAGTATTTTTATTTCACCAGATAATAATTAAATCTGTCCTTTTTGTTTAACATGTGATTTTTCTATGTTTTGCATGTCTTTTGTTAATTAATTCGACCTGGTGTGGAATTTATTCGATTTTTTTAAGGGATTCCCGGCCAGCTTCAGTGTCGCCCCCTATTGGAAAAAAATATATATATATATATCAAATTTCTTCACTCAATGAGTTGTATAGTTAGGACATAATTCAGGGTCGTCCTCACCCCCCCGCACCCGTGTTTTGGGGGGGGGGGGGGGAGCATGGTGTCCAGTGCGCACCGGCAATCTGATGCACATCGTATGTATTTGTTAAACTGGACTATTTTGCACACTTCTAAAACTATACACGTGTTTCTACTTCTACACGTTCATGTGTTTTTTTTTTCCCTGTCCAGCAGGTGGCAGTATAGCTCTGTTTCCCCATACAGTTCTGTAGTCGACACGACATCAGCACGCACTTACAGGACAGTTTGAGGAAAGCGTGTGCAGCACACTCCTGATTAAGCCATTAAGTAGGTTTAATTACTTTTAATTTCGTCTAATCACTTTATTTAATACTAATATTCATAAACGAACCTTAATGCTATGACGGCGTTGTAAAAATTGGGTTGATGTATTTGAACAAAAAAAAAAACAACTATTTTTCCAATAGTACGCAAATGTAACATCGATATCCGTCGGATAGAATTGACGCCAAATTATAATAGTGAATAAATAGTGAATAAATTAAAACACTGAAGTACCATTTCACCAAATCCTCCACATTCATTATATACAAAATTTATTATTATTATTTTTTCTTATTTTTTCTTTCTTATTCTTAAAATATTGTTAATTAATTACAGTTAATTTATTTAATTACATTTTGGAGATACAGGCTCAGGCACACTATAGCAACTATACTACTAACTATACCACACTATAGCCCTCCGAAAAGGTTTCGTCTTCGGTGTTCTATTTTTCAACGCTACATTGTTTAAACATTTACAGATATATCTGTGTGTGACCAAGCTTTTATTTTCCGTTTTGGAGTTGTTTATCGCAACGTTACGGAATTTTCCGCCGCAGACATTCATCGCTCCTCATTTCCGTTTGATCTTTTCTCGCAACAGAAACACGACGTTGATCATTTGTTTTCTGTGGAATGAGAACGGATCAATTCGCCCTCGCCGAATTCGCACGAGAAAAGGGTTTTGGGTTTTGCTTGTGCGGTTGGTTCACTAACTTTGCGTGGACGTCGTTTTGGTGAAAAAAAATTGTCGATTTGTACAAATGCTTTTTATCTTGGAATAAAGGACCATCCTTTAAGTGCCTGAACTGGACAGAAACAAATGTCTTGCTTTTATTGGAATTTGAGTGAATGTGAATTTACTGACTTCACTTTTGGCCTTATCAGGTTTCATAAACTTTACACACATTTAGCATTTATTTAACAAACGTGTGTAACATAAATAAGAAGGATAAAACCCTCCCCCCTCCACAAAATGTAAGAGCATTGATTGTATAACATTAAATTACCGTTGCCTAACGAAACCAAATGATTGAGAACGTAATAATTTCACCTCTTTAGGGTTTATATATATATATATATATTTTTTTTTTTTATTATAAATGATAAATGTGCTTCTGTCTCTCCAGTGCCTCACCAACACGTATATCCTCACTGCATGTAACTGATAAACGCTGCCTTTAAAGACACCCAAATAAATAATCATTGAAAGAGCTGTAGTGGCACGGTGGCGTAGTGGTTAGCACGTTCGCCTCACACCGCCAGGATCCGGGTTCGATTCCCGTCTCGGGAATGTGTGTGTGGAGTTTGCATGTTCTCCCCGTGCCTCAGGGGGTTTTTCCCCGGGTTCTCCGGTTTCCCCCGGTCCAAAAACATGCACGGTAGGTTGATTGGCACCTTGGAAAATTGTCCCTAGTGTATGAATGTGTGTGTGAATGTGTGTATGTGTGCCCTGCGATGGGTTGGCATTCCATCCAGGGTGTATCCTGCCTTAATGCCCATAGACGCCTGAGATAGGCACAGGCTCCCCGTGACCCGAGGAAGATCGGATAAAGCGGTAGAAGAATGAATGAAGAAGATGAATGAATGAATGAAAGAGCTGCAGCAGTCTATAAACATCCCAAAATGAAAAAAGCCCCCCCCCCCTCCCCCATTGGAAATTGGATAATCATGTTCCAGGTGAAAACCAGTAGAAGGGGTGGGCAGAAGAGTCCGTGTTTATAATGCTGCTTTTTTTATTTGTAAAATTCAAGCGATAATTCTTAACACTGATCTGAATTTATTTGCTTAATTAGTTAATTAATTGATTGATTGAGGAAAGCATTTTGCTGTACAAAGGGACAATGAAACTTAATTCTTTTTTCTACTTTTACTTTGAACACCTGATCCAACTAATCAAGTCATTAAGGCTCATTATGAGACCCCTGGCTCAGAGCCTTTATTTGTACATATAATAAAAACAATAATTTAGTTTTTTTTTTATTTTTTTTTAGTTACACCTCAAAGCACTTTCCAAACATAAAACATTATAATATGTAAAAAAACAAACAAAAAAACATTTATCTGCTCTTGTCAATTTGCATATTTATCCTGCAGGTTTCACAAACTTACATTTATATCATTTTATGACCTTTTTAGGAGCATGAAGAATGAAAGCCAGAAACAACACCAAGGAAATGAACAAACACAAACTTTATAAAGTGGATTTGAGGTTTTGAGGTTGCCTTACATGGGGGTCAGAAAATTAAGGCCAATATTAAACAATTTAGACCTAAAATTTGTTAATGTAATGACCACAAATATCTATCTATATATCTATACAATGTGATACAATGACAAGCAATAAAAAGAGCTTCCATTCTGAAATGATAAAGTTTCTTTTCATACACAAGTCCACTCACACCATGCAACTCCAATCTCTTTCTCCAGCACATGGTCTCAGGTGGAAAGTTTTGGGATAATCCATTACCAGGTGAAAACCAGGGTTGGGCAGAAGAGTCGGCAAAACTCCACACACAATTGTGAGGAGGCATGTTAAACCACCGTGCCCCACATAATGCTTCTTTATCATTTGTAAAATTCATGTGATGATTCTTAACAGCGATCTGATCTGCAAACATATTTGCATTTATTTATTTTTTTGATCTCATTTTATTGTGGAAAGCATTTTCCTGTACAATGAAACTTGTCCTTTCAACCGTCTGAGCATCATAATTAATAATACATGCAACGTGTTTAGAATTAGAAGTTAATTAAGAAGTCTTTAAAAAAAACTATGTAAAAAACATGGAGTTTGCATTTTATTATTATTTTGATTGGAGCATGCTATAACCAACCAATCAGTTTTTTTCACCCGTTAAGAAATGTCATGTGATATGAGAAAAGCCATGTGATAGGTTAATTTTTGTCACCTGACTTGAATTGGGGGCTTAAAAGGCAGATTTTCAGGCTTCTGAGCAGTTTGTGTTTTGAGGGAGTACTTTTCTTTCTTTTATTTTTCTTTTGTGGAGTTGCTGGTAACGTGGGAGCACAGCAGGCCTGAAGCCTGTTTAGCCATTATGTGGCATTGCAAAAGGTAATTCTCTCTTGTTGTGCTAGCTTGTTTAATTTGTGTTAATACTTGTTTGATTCTGAATGTTCTTTGTTTTGCAGGCTCTGGTTACTTTTGATTGCTTTATTCCACATAATGGATGTAAGGGCACTTGGAGGTAAAGCATTTAAACTTGTTTGTAATGTTATAATGACATCTCAAGCTTGTTAAGAAAAATCATACATGTATTTTGTTTTCATGTAGTGTGGAACAAGGCAAGGCCTGCACCGGATTGGTACAGTGTTGCTGGGCCTCAGGAAACTGCTTTCTTTCCTGATGGAAGCCACACTTCCACAGCCAGGAGTGATGGAATTAAAGCCAATATTGGATCTTTGCAAAATGCTGTAGTTTCTCATGCAGGCTTATCTTCATCTGATGCCCTAGGAACTGGATCTTTAGGTCAGACTAATGTGTTTAACAGCATTCAAGGTTTGCAAGCTCAGAATGTTGGTCCATGTGCTCAGTCCACAGTGGATCAGTATATTCCAGCCCCTGAGACTCAGACTAGTGGTGTTCAATATGGTAATACTGCAAATTCACCCTTCTACCAACAAAGCCTGTCCTATCAGAATGAGCTGTCAAAAGGGATTGCAAGCCCATGTGGTGGTAGTCAATCAGGATCTGTACTTGCATTTGTGGCTCAGCAGACGTCAGGAAATGAGATGTCCAGTGGTTCTCAATCTCAAAGCTCGTCTGGCTCAGGTCCTGCTGTAACTGTGACCCAGCAGGCAACTGGCAGTTCTACACCAGGCAGTTCCACTACTTGGACCCTTCCAAGCTCTTCCAGTGGAGGCTCATCTGGCTATGGACTGTTGCAAGGGCTTCTGAGCCAGTCGGGTACATCACTGCCACAGCAAATTACAAATCAACTGGGCTCTGCTCCTGGAACTGTGACCCAGCAAGCAACTGGTAGTGCCACACCAGGCAGTTCCACTACTTGGACCCTTCCAAGCTCTTCCAGTGGTGTTCCATCCCAAAGCTCATCTGGCTATGGACTGTTGCAGCAAATCGGAAATCAACTGGGTTCTGCTCCTGTAACTGTGACCCAGCAGGCAACTGGCAGTTCTACACCAAGGCAGTTCCACTACTTGGACCCTTCCAAGCTCTTCCAGTGGAGGCTCATCTGGCTATGGACTGTCTCAGCAAATCGCAAATCAACTGGGCTCTGCTCCTGGAACTGTGACCCAGCAGGCAACTGGACAGTTCTACACAAGGCAGTTCCACTACTTGGACCCTTCCAAGCTCTTCCAGTGGAGGCTCATCTGGCTATGGACTGTTCAAGGGCTTCTGAGCAGTCTGGTAATCACTGCCACAGCAAATTACAAATCAACTGGGCTCTGCTCCTGGAACTGTGACCCAGCAGGCAACTGACAGTTCTACACAAGGCAGTTCCACTACTTGGACCCTTCCAAGCTCTTCCAGTGGCTTTCCATCCCAGGCATTTCCAGAAAGCTCATCTGGCTATGGACTGGTTGCAAGGGCTTCTGAGCCAGTCTGGTACATCACTGCCACAGCAAATTACAAATCAACTGGGCTCTGCTCCTGGAACTGTGACCCAGCAGGCAACATGCCACACCTGGCAGTTCCACCACTTGGACCCTTCCAAGCTCCTCCAGTGGAGGCTCATCTGGCTATGGACTGTTGCAGCAAATTGCAAATCAACTGGGCTCTGCTCCTGGAACTCTGACCCAGCAGGCATCTGGCAGTTCTACACCAGGCAGTTCCACTACTTGGACCCTTCCAAGCTCTTCCAGTGGAGGCTCATCTGGCTATGGACTGTCTGCAGCAAATCGGCAAATTACAAATCAACTGGGCTCTGCTCCTGGAACTCGTGACCCAGCAGGCAATCTGGTAGTGGAACAGCTGTTGGGCCTACTCCTTCTGGACCTCTTCCAGTGTCATCCAGTTTGCCGAGTGGTTCTCATCTGGCTCCTATGGCAAAAGCCCAAGTGTCAATTGGCTTTCCATAGGACTTTTGAGCCCCACTGGTGTGTTCCAGACACAGCAAAGTGCAAATCAACTGGGCTCTGCTCCTGGAACTGTGACCCAGCAGGCAACTGGTAGTTCTACACCAGGCAGTTCCACTACTTGGACCCTTCCAAGCTCTTCCAGTGGAGGCTCATCTGGCTATGGACTGTTGCAAGGGCTTCTGAGCCAGTCTGGTACATCACTGCCACAGCAAATTACAAATCAACTGGGCTCTGCTCCTGGTAACTGTGACCCAGCAGGCAACTGGTAGTGCCTACACCAGGCAGTTCCACTACTTGGACCCTTCCAAGCTCTTCCAGTGGAGGCTCATCTGGCTATGGACTGTCTGGAGCCAGCAAATCGCAAACAAATCAACTGGGCTCTGCTCCTGGAACTGTGACCCAGCAGGCAACTGGCAGTTCTACACCAGGCAGTTCCACTACTTGGACCCTTCCAAGCTCTTCCAGTGGAGGCTCATCTGGCTATGGACTGTTGCAGCAAATCGGCTAATCAATTAACAAATCAACTGGGCTCTGCTCCTGGAACTGTGACCCAGCAAACAACCGACAGTTCCACTACTTGGACCCTTCCAAGCTCTTCCAGTGGAGGCTCATCTGGCTATGGACTGTTGCAAGGGCTTCTGAGCCAGTCTGGTACATCACTGCCACAGCAAATTACAAATCAACTGGGCTCTGCTCCTGCTGTAACTGTGACCCAGCAGGCAACTGGACAGTTCTACACCAGGCCAGTTCCACCTACTTGGACCCTTCCAAGCTCTTCCAGTGGAGGCTCATCTGGCTATGGACTGTTGCAAGGGCTTCTGAGCCAGTCGGGTACATCACTGCCACAGCAAATTACAAATCAACTGGGCTCTGCTCCTGGAACTGTGACCCAGCAGGCAACTGGTAGTGCCACACCAGGCAGTTCCACTACTTGGACCCTTCCAAGCTCTTCCAGTGGTGTTCCATCCCAAAGCTCATCTGGCTATGGACTGAGGTGCTATGGACTGTTGCAGCAAATCGGAAATCAACTGGGTCTCTGCTCCTGGTAACTGTGACCCAGCAGGCAACTGGACAGTTCTACACAAGGCAGTTCCACTACTTGGACCCTTCCAAGCTCTTCCAGTGGAGGCTCATCTGGCTATGGACTGTCTCAGCAAATCGCAAATCAACTGGGCTCTGCTCCTGGAACTGTGACCCAGCAGGCAACTGGCAGTTCTACACCAGGCAGTTCCACTACTTGGACCCTTCCAAGCTCTTCCAGTGGAGGCTCATCTGGCTATGGACTGTTGCAAGGGCTTCTGAGCCAGTCTGGTACATCACTGCCACAGCAAATTACAAATCAACTGGGCTCTGCTCCTGCAACTGTGACCCAGCAGGCAACTGACGTAGTTCTACACCAGGCAGTTCCACTACTTGGACCCTTCCAAGCTCTTCCAGTGGAGTTCCATCCCAAAGCTCATCTGGCTATGGACTGTTGCAAGGGCTTCTGAGCCAGTCGGGTACATCACTGCCACAGCAAATTACAAATCAACTGGGCTCTGCTCCTGGAACTGTGACCCAGCAGGCAACTGGTAGTGCCACACCAGGCAGTTCCACTACTTGGACCCTTCCAAGCTCTTCCAGTGGAGGCTCATCTGGCTATGGACTGTCTGAGCCAGCAAATCGCAAATCAACTGGGCTCTGCTCCTGGAACTGTGACCCAGCAGGCAACTGACCCAGCAGGACAGTTCTACACAAGGCAGTTCCACTACTTGGACCCTTCCAAGCTCTTCCAGTGGAGGCTCATCTGGCTATGGACTGTTGCAGCAAATCGGAAATCAACTGGGCTCTGCTCCTGTAACTGTGACCCAGCAAACAACCGACAGTTCCACTACTTGGACCCTTCCAAGCTCTTCCAGTGGAGGCTCATCTGGCTATGGACTGTTGCAAGGGCTTCTGAGCCAGTCTGGTACATCACTGCCACAGCAAATTACAAATCAACTGGGCTCTGCTCCTGCTGTAACTGTGACCCAGCAGGCAACTGGCAGTTCTACACCAGCCAGTTCCACCACTTGGACCCTTCCAAGCTCTTCCAGTGGAGGCTCATCTGGCTATGGACTGTTGCAAGGGCTTCTGAGCCAGTCGGGTACATCACTGCCACAGCAAATTACAAATCAACTGGGCTCTGCTCCTGGAACTGTGACCCAGCAGGCAACTGGTAGTTGCCACACCAGGCAGTTCCACTACTTGGACCCTTCCAAGCTCTTCCAGTGGTGTTCCATCCCAAAGCTCATCTGGCTATGGACTGTTGCAGCAAATCGCAAATCAACTGGGCTCTGCTCCTGGAACTGTGACCCAGCAGGCAACTGACAGTTCTACACAAGGCAGTTCCACTACTTGGACCCTTCCAAGCTCTTCCAGTGGAGGCTCATCTGGCTATGGACTGTTGCAAGGGCTTCTGAGCTGGTAGTGGAGCAGCTGTTGGGCCTACTCCTTCGGGTACATCAGTGGTTCTGCCACAGCTTTCCATAGGAAGCCCCACTGGTGTGTTCCAGACACGGCAAAGCAAATTGCAAATCAGCTGGGCTCTGCTCCTGTTTTAACTAGTAACTCTGCTTCCAGTACATCTCAAAGCCAAAGTTTATCTACATGGCAAAACCAAAATGTACAGCAACTTGGCACCTTTGATCAGATGCTTTCTGCTTTTTGGCTCGGGCACCAAGCTTGTAAGGATGCTGTATTTGGTGGTTCATCTTCTAGTGTTTCCAAGATTTCTTAGAAGCATTATGCTATAAATTTGTGCTAAAGCAAATTTAAGCTCAACATTTGTACCATGTTTGCCATGCAATGATCAATTAAAGACTGTTGATGATGATTCACCTTTGCGCTGTCATTTTTGCAAATGCCCCTTGAGTTAATCCAACTTTTTTTTTTTTTTTTTTTTGAACAATGATTGTCCAGACTAATGTGTGTTGGGTGCTTTTAGGTTTCCTAAGTGTCACTACTGAATAAGTAGTTTGGTCACTAGCAGAAACCTAAAAAGGGAAATGTGCAGAGATCGGAGGTCAATGGGTAAAAACAACCTGAGGCATGGAGGCTGAACAATTTGCCAAACTTCTGTGTGAAGTAATGTCTTAATGTGCCTTTTGAAACAGAAAAACAAACTAGCACTAGATTTGATGGCTTTAAAATCCCAAAAGAATGCTTATACATCAGGTGGGACCTTTTTAGAACCTTTGTCTTGTCTCTTGCGTGCTCGTTGTGGTCCAGCTTATTCTCCTAGTGGCCAGGAGTGGTTTAGGTATACCAAACCATGAAACCCTTTTTTTTTTTTTTTTTTTTTTTTTTTTTTTTTTTTTTTTTTTTTTTTTTTTTTTTTTTGAAAAGGCAAATGTGTTGAATCCATGTTAACCGTCTTGACGCAGTTGCATAAAGACAGTGGTTACATTTGTAAACAGGGTTCACAAATGGTTTACATAATTTTCAATGTCTCCAGCAGATGGCACTCTTGCCATCTTGGAACTTGGAAATTTAAGTGGGGGGGGGGGAATGGAAGACTAGGCAGAACAAACTTATTTTCAAGTCAATAAGTTACCAAAAGCAGATAAACGGATGAGTCATTAGGGTGTTTAGCAATTCGCAGCAAAATAGATCAGCCAATTAAAGCTGATGGATACAAAGGAGGCGAATATCAAGTGTTTTTGTACATTTTGAAAACACGAGGCAGTGACACAGATCAGGGCCAGGGGGTAATATCATGGCTTTTGACATGCAGGGGTACAAACACTATTTCCATGGTAGGTAAACAATATTTATCATTTGTACCTTCATAGATGTTTAAAAGTTTGCATGTTAATACCTCATATTATACATTGGTCAACTTATTCCAAGCTCATTTAATCAATACAAGGGTGTTTAAATATAACATCAATAGAGACAAATATTGTATCCTGCACTAAATGCTTTGTATAATACTAGTGCCCTTACTATTGAGGCAAACTATTTTCCTTTTGTGATTTGGATCGTAGCCTCTGAATTCTCTGTAAAATGTGTGAGGAGTTGGTAAAGCTTCACCCAAGTAACTCGTCGTTTCAGAAGCGGTAGTGACTGAAGTACATACACAAACCATGTAGTTGAAAAGTAGTGGGACACTCCAAATATTACTCCTTTTAAAATTTTCCTTAAGAGTTCGAAAGTTTTTGCCTTCAGATGTACAACCATGCTTTCTTACGGGTATAATGTTCCTATTGCATCCATTATAAAGAGTATAAACTCTAAAGTTCTTATTTAAAGCACTCAAAACAGAGTTAATAGTGATAACACGTGCATCGCCTCATTATGTCAAGTCACCTTTATTTATATAGCGCTTTTAACAATACAGATTGTCAAAGCAGATGTACAATAATAATAATAATAATAAATGATACACAGAAACAAATGTAACGAGTAACAAAATAAACAATTAAGTGTCCCCAACTGAGCAAGCCATCAGTGACAGGCGACAGGAACCAAAACTCCATCGGTGACACAAATGGAGAAAAAAAACCTTGGGAGAAACCCGGCTCGGTTGGGGGGTGGGGGTTGGTTGGTAGTTCTCCTCTGACCAACAAACTAGTAAACTTTAAAATGAATAAGAAGAAATATAAAATGTGTAAAAATATATGTGACATGTCGTGCTAGAATGGAAGAGCCTTTATTTGTCACATAAACATCACAGCGAAATGATATTGCATATCTCAGCTTGTTTGATACAGCGCCCCCTAGAGCACAGAGGTTTAAGGGACTCGAGAGTGGCAGCTTGGTGATAATGAGTTTCGAACCCCCCGACCTTGTGATCAGTAACACAATGCCTTAACCACTGAGCTCCACCCCTTCAGGTATGCCAAAACTACTACTTAAGTATAGCAATTCATTACATTTGACCAGAACAGAGCCAGCATTAGACAATAACAAACAAGGGGCATGCAATCAACAATAATAACATGCCAAAACAAGGCACAAAAACAACCAATACAATGCAAGGGCACACTCATGCAACCATCAGATCATTTCCCCTTTTTAAATACCTATAATGTATGGGTGGGGGTGGGGGTGGGCAGAGCATGTTGTTAGCATCAAGTGTTTCTCCGTGTACACACAAATATGTTAAAGATGTAATGACCTACGTGATGCAACCAGTCATTGATTATTTACAACAACAAATAAACACATTTACATTTACATTTTAACATATTTGAATTGTGTTCGCCCGTAGTTTAGTGGTTAGCACGTTCGCCTCACACCTCCAGGGTCGGGGGTTCGATTCCCGTCTCGGCCATGTGTGTGTGGAGTTTGTGCATGTTCTCTCCCCGTGCCTCAGGGGGTTTTTTTTTCTCCGGGTTTCTCCGATTTTCTTCCCCTTTCCGATTTCCTCCCCCGGTCCAAAAACATGCACGGTAGGTTTGATTGGCACCTTGGAAAATTGTCCCTAGTGTATGAATGTGTGTTTATTTATTTGTGTTTATATATGTGAATGTTTATTTATTTAACTTGGCACTCAGAATGAAGAGCAATTCTGGCCACCAAAACATCTTTTTTTGTAAGACTATTTTTAAAATGTATATATAGTTTAACATCCCAGTAAATTTGACAATAGTAACAAATAACAATAAACAAACGCATCAACATTATTTATACGCGGTGAACAAGAGTAGCAAGTGCACATTTTGCTATTTTGCAATCCAGGCGTGCCAACCTACAGCGCATGAGCTTTAATTCTATTAGAAGCTTACAGAGCTCACAGCGCAAATCTCCATAATCTTTCCTCTTCAAAGCACTGGCGGCTTTTATTCTTGATGAATAGCTGTCAATACGTGGACGCTCAGTATAATTTCCTGTACGTGAATAGCAAAAATGACTAGTTGGGTGAATGTATGCCTTAATTGGACAAAATTGCTTAGCCATTTTGCCTTTCCAAAGTGTGCTTTTAGCAGTTAAAGCTGTAATTTCTTTTTAAAAGTGAGACGTTTTTTTCAGCACGGCCCCAATGCAAATGTACATAAAATAGTATAAATGCCATTAGTCATTATTCAATAATAAGCTTCGCTGGCTTCCATATACATTTGGCATTCAGGCGAATATTGCGGTTGCGCAGTCAATTACCTTCATATACCAATAAAATAATAAATACTGTATGTAAACAGTCAGTTAGTGTACACCAAGCCACATACATGCCAGTGAGTTAATTTATATATATATATATATATATATATATATATATATATATATATATATATATATATATATTGTAACTAGTTTACATGTAACGGCGTTACGTAATTTAATTACAAAATAAAAGTAACACTAATGCGTTAACACAACTTCCTCCCCCCCCCCCCCCCCCCCCCTTCACCACCCGTCAACAGGTCAGCTCAATATATCCCACTTTTTCCGAGCGCCACCTAGTGGACAAATGAAAGTAATCACAAATAGTTTTTTTTATAAAGTAATTGAAAAGTTAGACTAATTATTACATTTTGAATATATATATATATATATATATATATATATATATATATTATATGTGATGTGATGTGTATATTACATTTACATTCAGATTGACTTACAGCTGATCAGTTGATGGTTAAGGTCCTTGCTCAAGGGCCCACTAGTGGTAGCTTGGTGACAGTGGGTTTTGAACCTGCGAGTCCAGTGCCATAATGACTGAGCTAGCACTTTCCCGGTTTTGTAGCCCGACCTAACATTATAGCTGCTCTTACACGAAATTAATGGACATTTACCGAATCATAAACTGAACAAACACGGTGGTAGAAATGTTGATAAATGATCATATTCAGTAATCCGGGCCAGGAAGCTGCGATTTGTTAAAGCAGAGGCAGCTTGGGGATTTTCCAATTTTCTGTCCTCATAAAGCAGCATTGAGAATCGGCATACAGATGAGATTTGGTTTGCTTTCAGTCCAATCTGCATACATGGCGTTCGTGGGCAGCAGAAATGAACACGCTTTTGTGAAGCTGTAAATAGAACGTTTAGTTACGAGTGCTGTGGGTATTTTTTTTCTCTCTGCAGAAATACAACATGTGTAAATCCTACAAATATAAATTGATACCAGCTGCAAAGGCTTGATTTTGGCGTTGTGAGGACCAGAGGAGGGGTTTTTTTTTTTTCTTCGCTTGTGGTTTGCTGCATTTAGACTTGCAGAGTAACGTGAACCTCAAGCAGCTCAAAAGTAGCATCATGCCCGGAGATGATATGTACAGCGAATTCACCTTGGAGCCCTTGGCAGTGGATATTAACACACTGATCCAGGAGTGAAGAAAAGACACTGGGGACCTTTTTTTATGGCCTTGGCATCCGTCTTTATGTTTGGTGTCTGACTTATTTATCCTCTCGATTGTGAACAAATGATTACTCTCTCTTTAAACGTTGTACTGGGAAAAAACAACATTATTCCCTCGTTCATTCATCGAACCTACAACATACGTGAATTTCAACAGATACGGACGGAAAAGTTTGATTGTCCTCGGGGTCTCGCAAATCATATCAATACGTGACCTCACGTCTTTAAACTGTTTGGAGGATTTTAATAGTGGCCAATATGTCAACATATTAGGGGCACGGTGGTTTAGTGGTTAACACGTTCGCCTCACACCGACAGGGTCCGGGTTCGACCATGTGTGTGTGGAGTTTGTGCATGTTCTCCCCGTGCCTCAGGGGGTTTTTCTCTGGGTTCTCCGGTTTCCTCCCCCGGTCCAAAAACATGCACGATAGGTTGATTGGCACCTTGGAAAATTGTCCCTAGTGTATGAATGTGTGTGTGTGTGTGTGTGTGTGTGATGGGTTGGCATTCCATCCAGGGTGTATCCTGCATTAATGCCCATAGACGCCTGAGATAGACACAGACTCCCCGTGACCCGAGGGAATATCGGATAAAGCGCTAGAAGATGAATGAATGAATGTCAACACATTTACATATAGAGCTACATGTATCCCTGTAGCGCCACCACCAGGTCAATAATAATAAGGAATTTTTCCCATATGTAGCAATCTGTCCCTATCGGGGCCCAAGTATCCTTTATTGATAGTTTTCTGGTGTCACGTCACATTACAGGCGTATGAAGCTCATCGTCACCGTGGGCCACATCAGGTTACCGTGTCGCTGGAAGGGTCAGGTGTAACTATAAGATAGTATATAGTGTTTGATGTGTGACGTCGCCTCATAACACAAAACACTTTTTTCTCCAAAACATGTATTCGCTTTCACATTTTTCTTGCCTTCCATCTTCCATTTTTTCGTCCAGGACATTTCGGGATAGAAATTTCTCAATTGGAAAAATTAGTGTGAGATACACTGCACTCTAGTGGCGGGATGCCGTCACTTCACGGGTAACAGAGTCATTGTGGGAGATGTAGGTAATTGTCAACGCTTTATTTTAAGCAATAATCCTACATAATATGACATGGTACGGCCTTGAGTTACACCCGGTGTATTATAGGCGACAATAATACACTCAGTGTTTCAGACGTGTTTTTCCAAAAAATATATAAATAAAACGTAAATATTTCGGGAAAAGTCTGCATACTTTGTCAAAGCCGACTGATTATACTAATGATCACGGAATGACAAATGTTGCCTCTGTCACTGGCAGTGTGAAAAACGACATGCCCATGGGAACGAATATTTAGTAGTCAATTCATCCAACGTCTGGGGTTTTTATTAGCATTTTCCTGTAAACGAATCGAAAGCGCAACTCCTGAATCATTTGGTTTGAAGAAAAACAGCTACGAATCAAAATTACGTCGGCGTAAAACAGCACGAAACGTCGCACGGATGTTAAGAAGAGGTTTTTCAAACCTACGCTTTTGGTCCAAGAAACAAGAATGAAAGAAGTTCATAAATTTTTCGCCCACAATGAGCGAAACTTTTGTTTACGAGTTATATTTTGTGTTATCTTGTTTTTCGGTCTGTTGGTTTCGGCCGTTCCACTCCGAAATAAAAAAAGGCATTTACGTGCATTTCTTTCCTTCACGCAATTTTTTTTCTTCGTAAACTTCTAGAAATTGTGCGAAAATCCTAAATAGTGTTTTTTTTTCCTTTAAATACTCGAATCTGGCAGAAATGTGTATAACGCTGTCAAAGTCACGGAAGTCACGTAAGCGAGTGAAGAGATCAACAAGGTTAATGGTTTTCTCAGCGCTTTCTTTCCTGCGACACGAAATACAAGAAATACACATCGGAAATGTTTGGAATCGCAACGCATTCAATTTCCAAAATACGCATTCCTAATTATTAACCCGTTCCTGATCTTTCTCGGATTTATTCCTTCATTTTATTTTTATTTTTTTTGAATCTCTACAGTTTGACCTACTTCATGAGGACATTAATCAGATGTCCGTAGTACTTTGACTCGCATCGCTTCCTCCGAGTCACGAGGGCGCTGGAGGGCCCTCCTCATACGCCTGTGTGTGTGTGTGTGTTTCGTTTACTTCCAGCGATTCTAATCACGCCAGTGTATTTTGGAGT
>JACRUU010000028.1:527654-535154 GCA_030449085.1 Kryptopterus vitreolus | reverse complement strand
GAATGTAAGGGGGCACGGTGGTTTAGTGGTTAGCACATTCGCCTCACGCCGCCAGGGTCCGGGTTCGATTCCCGTCTCGGCCATGTGTGTGTGGAGTTTGTGCATGTTCTCCCATGCCTCATGTTCTCCCCGTGTCTCAGGGGGTTTTTTCTCCGGGTTCTCCGGTTTCCTCCCCCGGTCCAAAAACATGCACGGTAGGTTGATTGGCACCTTGGAAAATTGTCCTAATTTATGAATGTGTGTATGTGTGTGAGTGTGTGTGTGTGTGTGTGTGTGTGTGTGTGTGTGTGTGTGTGTGTGTGTGTGTGTGTGTGTGTGTGTGTACTGCCATGGGTTGGCATTCCATCCATGGTGTATCCTGCTTTAAAGCCCATAGACGCCTGAGATAGATACAGACTCCCCGTGACCCGAGGGAAGATCGGATAAAGCGCTAGAAGATGAATGAATGTTTAACGTTTAACGTTAATGGTGTACTCGATAAAAGAATTCTTTCCCGAAGTTCAAAAGTGTGACATTGATTAAAATGCTTATAATAATAATAAATAATAAATAATTTAGGGCCAAAAAAACATAACGATAAGAATCATCTCTTTCCTCGGGATGCGTTTAATACCACGCTGACTTACAATGCCATGTTGTTGTCTGTCCCTGTAGGTCCCCATAAAACTGCTTTATAATATATACACGCTAAAAATAATATGTCTGACTAATTAAAAACAAAAATCGAGTTCCAGGTTATTAAACGAGCATCTTTTTTTAAAAAATTCTTCTTGCTAATTGAAACGCTGTTAATCGATCCCAGATATAAAACATTCCTCTGCTTAATGGTGTCCTCGGTTCACCAGCAACGCGGCTAATAAAAGCTTTTAGCTGGAAATCTACAGCGATCTCATTTCACGTTGTGTCAACAAAACAAATAACAACAACAACAACAACAACTACCTTACCGGAAATGACATTTAAATTCTAGCATTCTCTCCAAACCTTTACGAAGCGTCATTCATTCATTCATTTGTCTACTAGGGGAGTCTGTGTCTATCTCAGGTGTCTATGGGCATTAAGGCAGGATACACCCTGGATGGAATGCCAACCCATCACACACACTTACACACTTACACACACACACACACACACACACACACTAGGGACAATTTTCCAAGGTGCCAATCAACCTACCGTGCATGTTTTTGGACCGGGGGAGGAAACCGGAGAACCCGGAGAAAAACCCCCTGAGACACGGGGAGAACATGCACAAACTCCACACACACATGGCCGAGACGGGAATCGAACCCGGACCCTGGCGGTGTGAGACGAACGTACTAATCACTAAACCACCGTGCCCTCTTACGAAGCATTATTACACTCCATAATAAATATATATGATGTTGTTGTGAATAAAGGTGTCATATATAACAAGGATTTGTTTGTTGCTTTTTTGACACGTGGGAACGTAAATTCGATTTGAAAACTCAATTACGTAACCGGGTTGTGCCGCAGACGAGTCGGTACGGATCGAGCGAGCGGCGCCGCCAGCAAACCGAAGAGGCGCCAGAACTCTTAAAACCCCACCTGAGCTGCTTCGTTCTCGGTGAGTTATCTAATTAGCGACCTAAAAAAAACCCTCCAGAACGCTGACAGCCGGGTTTTGTCTCTTCAACCCGCCGAGCCGCGAGCCAGAGGTTCCGCTTCCTGCCAATGGGAGAAGCACGAACCTGGCTTAAAGAGCAAACCGCCGTCATCCAAAACGCCACTGGCACGGCCGTCTCAATCCGCAAATTGCTCCCAAACCATTTCCAAATATTGATTAATGGCATGGTGGGCGTGTAAATGCACTCTCACGTCCCATCTGGGCCGAGCGGCGGGAGTTTATTATCGTTTCAATAAGAAGCGCAGCGTCGTCTCGGCTCTGCTTTTCTCCACGCATTTCTGTTTCAACGTAAAACTTCTGATTCACTCGCAAAAAGGACGAAATATTTGTCTTCAAATGTACTTAAGAAGGAGCACGGTGGTTTTAGTGGTTAGCATGTTCGCCTCACACCGCCAGGGTCCGGGTTCGATACCCGTCTCGGCCATGTGTGTGTGGAGTTTGTGCATGTTCTCCCCGTGTCTCAGGGGGTTTTTCTCCGGGTTCTCCGGTTTCCTCCCCCGGTCCAAAAACATGCACGGTAGGTTGATTGGCACCTTGGAAAATTGTCCCTAGTGTATGAATGTGTGTGTGTGAATGTGTGTGTGTGTGTGTGTGATGGGTTGGCATTCCATCCAGGGTGTATCCTGCCTTAATGCCCATAGACGCCTGAGATAGACACAGACTCCCCGTGACCCGAGGAAGATCGGATAAAGCGCTAGAAGATGAATGAATGAATGAATGTACTCTTTACCGATCGGCAAGGCGAACCTGTTCGTTCCGCTGTAGCGAATTATTTACCGTATTTCTTGTTGTTAAGAATTTAACGCTGAAGGTCACGACACTTTGGTTGAATGCGTTTGAATGAATAGAGCGGCGCTTGAATAAGCAGCTTTTTAAACAGCGGCGTGTCTTTTGAATCGGAGCAGAATTTCGTTCAACGAAATGCTCGGAAATGGAAATTGGGGAGCGGCGTGGTGGATTGTGTCCGACGGCTCCGTCTTTAACCAGGCTTTTGTTTTTCCTCGTGGCATTAAGCATGAGCTCATGGCTCTGCGGTTAGAAGCGAAACAAACCGTCTGTCAGCGGGCCGCTTTCTCATGTCGCTAATTAGGTAATGCACCCAGAAGCTCCGATGGAATTTTAAAAGCTCAGTAGTCCTCGTGTTGGGGCTGCATGGCGCACGCTAAAATAGGCCACAGATTTAGGGATTTAGCTCCAGATCCAGCCACACAAATGCCATTACGAATGCGACACCATTATCTGTTCGCTACGGGCGCCGCATGCACGCTATTACAGACGCCTCGCTGTCATCCGTCCACTATGGACGCGTCCCAAATCGCTCTCTATTTGCTACGGATGCAACGAGCAACGATTACCCTGCACCGTTAGGGATGCGTCCCGAACCACGCTTTATTCATTATGCTTTAAAATGGCGTCCTGACACCCAAAAACACACGTTCTATTTAAATCCCCAGAACGTATTTACAACGTATAAACACGTTGGGTTTAGGACATGGAAAGATCCATCACTGGGTCAATATGGGCGTGTCCCAAATGCCAATATGGACAGGGATCCAGGAGCTGCTCTGTTATCAGTCATTTAAGGGCGAGTCCCAAACCGAAATGTATTTACCGTCAACAATTCACTGTCCTAAAAGAAGAACGCGTCCCAAACGCAAACAAACATTATATATATATATCCCCTAACGTCATCGGGTTCACTACGGGCGTGTTTACAATCACATTCACTTTATCTTGTAGGGCACTATTACACATGCCGCACTATTATCAGTGTCCCGAACCACACTTTATTCATTATGCTTTAAAATGTCGTCCTGACACCCAAAAACCCACATTCTATTTAAATCCTCAGAACGTATTTACTGTCATGCTGGGTTTAGGACATGGAAAGATCCATCACTGGGTCAATATGGGCGTGTCCTAAATGCCAATATGGACAGGGATCCAGGAGCTGCTCTGTTATCAGTCAATTAAGGGCGTGTCTCCAACCGAAATGTATTTACCGTCAACAATTATATTTATCGTGTGGGTCGCACTATAACAAATATTCCCCACGAACGCGTCCCAAGCGCAAAAAAACATTATATATATCCTCTAACGTCATCGGGTTCACCACGGGTGTGTTTACAATCACATTCACTTGATCTTGTAGGTCACTATTACACACGCCGCACTATTATCATTGTCCCGAACCACACCGTGTCTATTTACTATGAAGAGCAATAACATTTACACATCCCTCATTACCATCCGTTCACTATAAATGTGTCCTAAAGCCATAGATGCTTCTCCATCACCCCTTCAGCATGGATGTATCAAATGTACACTATTACAAATGCTTCTCCATCAGCGTAAACGTGTCCCAAATTTAAAGAGGATAAACATAAACGATAAATAATCTTTTAACATCTTTTTGTCTGTTCGGCTTCAACGCTCGGCCCCGAATCATCCTCGTCCTCCTATATAAACACATCCGGAGGCAACTTCGTCCGCAATTAGGATGTCTTTCGTTAATTAGAGGAAGCGTAATGACAGTCAACCACCCCCCCCACCCCCCCTCCCCGTGTACACGGCTGTATTTATGTGCAGGAATTGCGCTGGGTAATTACGCCGGGTGCAACCAGTCAGACAAGAAAGGGTTTACCGATTAACTATATAAAGCGGGTCATTCCAGGGGGCGCTAACCTGGTAATTAAAGCGCAATCAACATGTTCTGTGGTGAGCGATCGTACAAACGGTGCGGTACAAAAAAGCCAGACAAGGTCCTTTAATGGCCTGATATTAAATCTATTTCAGGATTTGGTGGGAAATGGTGGGATTCAAAGCTTCACAAACGCATTCCTTCAACACTGAGATGCTTTTAATGTTCGGCTTTATTGCGGTATAGACGGAGACTGTTCAGATAAAAGGTCTTTGCATGCTGTACAACAACAACCTTATTTGGCGACGGAGGGGTTTACAATATTTTAAGGTGTGTTGGATAAATACAGCAAAATAAAATGTTACTATCGCCGTATTTTAATGCAGAATGTTTGGTGATGAAAGCGTCATTAGAGAGACGCTGGCTGTAATGTTATACAGAGCAGGGGGGGGGGCATGGGGCATGAGTGTGGGGGTGTGTGGTGGAGGGGGGGGGCGGGGCTTGAGTTTTGGTGACGTGGGAACGACCTGTCACAATAAATCCATATTTCATGTCCTGGTTTTGTGTATTAAATGTCTTTGAAGTGGTAGGATCTACTTCTGGATCTTTTACCCTGCGCAAAAACGTTTGTTTGTTGTTTATGTTGTTTAGCTTGGAGGCTTCATTATAGCCGTCGTGTCATTATGTCGTTTGTAAGAAGGTAGCGGATGGAGGTATGTCATGTGACCGACACGAGAGCGAGTAATAGACTAATGTGGCGGAGAAAATACGCTGGAGAAAATTTTGCATAAATAATACGGTAATAAATAAAACGCAAATAATGTTAAGTTGTGTTTTCTTTCTGTGCAGCTCCGGTACCGACTGACCCACGGGCCCAGTACCGGTCCCTGATTGTCCCCTGATTGTTAGCGTAACACAATAGCGTAATCACGGACAATAGACATTGGATCTCTGCGTCATTTGGTGTCTTGGATTAAATGAAGTGCAATTGTGAGCATCATTTATGCTCCTAAAATAAACAACATCACATTTATAGGGCGGTTTAAGGACAGCTGTCTTCTAATAATCCTTATTTAATAAATAAATAAATAAAAATGTCACATTAGTCAGTCACATGATGCCGGGATTCGTTTACAGTTAAAATACTGCCGAAGGACAACGAGAACAAACAGAGAGGATCAAAGGAGCGTTTTTTTTTTTTCCTTTCGGAAAACTCGGCAGTTTTCCAGCAATTTCCTTCAAGCCTGGAAAAAAATAAAATAATCCAGGATAATAAATGCAGGCCAAAAAATAAATAAATAAATAAATAAATAAATAAATACTAAATAAATAAGTACTGCAAATGTATAGAGAGTTATAATGGTTATATAAATGGTTTTATATATTATATATATATATATATATATATATATATATATATATATATATGGTATGGAATAAAGATTTTAATCCAGCACTATTAAGTAAAAATATATAAATTCAGTACATGTTATAAAATTGATTTGAAAATGAAATGAAAATTTCATAAAACAACAATATATAAACAAATATATATATATATATATAAAATCCATCACATTTTATAGATCAGCCCTTAATCCAGATCAGTTTATGAACGAGGCCTTAACAGAGAAATTAGCCATTAATTCAAAAAAGTGTTTTATATATATATATATTTATCCATCACATTTTTATCCATCACATTTTATTAAATAACCATTTAAAATAATGTTTAATCCATTATTTATTTTTTTTACAGAATCCAAAATATTTACGTAATGTATATAAAATTATAAAATGCGATTTAATAATGCTTAATAATGCATCATACATTACAAAATATCTCTTTCATTCATTCATTCATTCATTCATTCATTCATCTTCTACTAGCGCTTTATCCGATCTTCCCTCGGGTCACGGGGAGTCTGTGTCTATCTCAGGCGTCTATGGGCATTAAGGCAGGATACACCCTGGATGGAATGCCAACCCATCACAGGACACACACACACACACACACACACACACACACACACACACACACACACACACACACACACACACACACACACACACACATATTCATACACTAGGGACAATTTTCCAAGGTGCCAATCAACCTACCGTGCATGTTTTTGGACCGGGGGAGGAAACCGGAGAACCCGGAGAAAAACCCCCTGAGACACGGGGAGAACATGCACAAACTCCACACACACATGGACCGAGACGGGAATCGAACCCGGACCCTGGCGGTGTGAGGCGAACGTGCTAACCACAAACCACTAAACCACCGTGCCCCGCACAAAATATCTCTTACATTTTATATAACAATAAACTCTTACTCTAGAACACGTTATAAAATAGCACATTTTTATTGATTAACTCTTAACTTTTCGTATAAAATCTAACCTATTTAATAAAATTACACGTAATCCATTCATTAAAAATCCTTAATATAGTATATTCTATCACTTTATAACACCAGAATACATAAAAAAATTAATCCTTAATCCAGAAAATGTTTTAATAAAACAGACCTTCATCCAGCACTAATTATCTTCTAATTAATTGCTAAAGGAATGACTATCATTGTTATTAAATGTAGTCAGAAAAAGAGACGACTTTTTGGGTAATAAATGTACATTAAATGCTTCATCTTCATTAAAAACCAACAACAACGTTTTCCCGTCACTTTACAAACATCCGGTATATTTAACAGATTAATATTTTGGGTAGGGGGGCACGGTGGTTTAGTGGTTAGCACATTCGCCTCACACCGCCAGGGTCCGGGTTCGATTCCCGTCTCGGCCATGTGTGTGTGGAGTTTGTGCATGTTCTCCCCGTGCCTCAGGGGGGTTTTTCTCCGGGTTCTCCGGTTTCCTCCCCCGGTCCAAAAAAATGCACGGTAGGTTGATTGGCACCTTGGAAAATTGTCCCTAGTGTGTGAATGTGTGTGTGTGTGTCCTGCGATGTGTTGGCATTCCATCCAGGGTGTATCCTACCTTAATGCCCATAGACACCTGAGATAGACACTCCCCGTGACCCGAGGGAAGATCGGATAAAGAAGATGAATGAATGAATGAATGAATGAATATTTTGGGTATATTTTCGAATGTTTTTGAATGATTGTGTTTACACTGGACTGTTAAGACAGCGCCACTGGCTTTAATACGGCTGGAGTCGATAGTGTGCGAGAGAAACGAGCGTAGCTTTC